>JASAOL010000569.1:0-184564 GCA_030849045.1 Wallacemonas rigidus
ACAGGTACCGTGGGTCGGAAGGCCGTTGCCGTGCTCATGACGCGCGCGGGCCAACTGAGCACACTGGATGTGGCAGCGATCGACAGAGTGGTTTGTGTGCACAACACACGTCTCGCTGGCGCCGTGAGGCCGCCTGTGCTGACCAGACGATACGCCATGATATTCTACGCAAGAAAAGTGAGCGGGCGGCTTTTGTCAAGACACACACACACACGAAAGGATCGACTTCTCAAAGACACAAGGAAAAAAGAAACAACAACAACAACAAAAAAAAAAAAAGAGAGAAGAAGAAGAACAAAGCGAGGCATCAGGACGGTGAGCGAGAGTGGAGAATAACAAGTCCCCGCGCTGTTCCACCGGGGAAAATGAGCAGAGTCATGCCACTCAGAGAAGAGCGTACATAAAGCCAAGCACGGCACAGCGCACCACATGGACAAAGCCGCTTAGGTGCGCCCCGACCGGTTTGCCTGATTGTTTCACTCTGGTGCTCTCTGTTCTCTACTTCTTCTTGTTTATACAGCATCCCGTGCAGCCATTGACGAGTAAGGGAGGGAGAGAGACAAACACGCACAACGGAACTGGGTGCGTCCCACGCTTCCAACTACTTGGCCTAATCGGGAGCGTATGCTCACATGTGGCGCTTGCGCGTTCTCTTTTTATTTTTATGTGTTCTTGGAAGGGAGGTCTTTGCTTGTGTGACATGTACAACGGGAAGAAACATATATACGAATGGAACACAATCAAAAACAATCAGAAAAGAAGACTGACTGATTATGAGGGCGGATCTCTAGCGTGCATTTGTGAAAAAAAAAAAAACGACAAGGAAACACACGGCGTGCACCTTGTGACTGCAGCTTGTCTTCTTTCCTGATGTCGTCACCCTCCTTTTTTCGTGTTTTAAAACTTTTCATCTTCGCAAGCTACGGAAGGCGGCAAGCGTGTTGTGAATGCCAGTGAGTCGGTGTTCTTCCTCGTTCGCCCCGCATGCGCCACGCCACAACACGAGGGAAGAAGAAGCAAACGCTTTGTCTGCACATGAATTGACACACACACACACATACACGAGAGAGAGAGAGAGTTTGTGCGCACGACAAAAAGGCCAACGGAAGAAAACAAAAAGGAACGAAAGAAAAGTGACATTCGAGAAAAACTAACAATGCGTGTACGTAACGGAAGAGATGGCGACAAACATGGGGGGGGGGAATCAATGCTTTGAGAGGGCTCATCTTCTGTGCACATGGGCTTGAAAAGAACGTGCGTGTGCGTGTGTGTATTTGGCAAGAACAGCAACACACACATAAAGAGAGAGCGGACAAGGGTCTTGGGGGTTACACAGACGGATATGAACGCCGACGCTACAAGATGAAGTCCGAAAAAAAAAAAAAGAAACAAAAGGCGAAAAAACGAGCGAAGTCGGAAACGCGAAGGCCCCACACGGATGTCTGCGTCATTTGTACAGAGCTGTCGCGCGCTTCGACCTCCACTGTCTAACGCTTCACTCTCGCTTTGCTCCGTCTTTTGCTGTTGGTGTGATCGACCGTGTAGTTCCCCGAGCAACCTCAGAGTCTCAAGAGTGTGCTTGTGTAGCCCGCCGCACAACACGGCACACGCACCCTGTGAGCGTTCTCTTCTTCACCACCTGTCTGCTCAGGACAAATCTAACGAGTGGAGATGTGTCATGGAGAGCCCACGAGGGTGAACAGGGTGACGGCAACCCACTGACCTTCCCGAGCTGCACTCCTGCTTTTACAAGACCTCCACCAAGCCTTGGATGTCTTTTCTCTTCCTCTTCCTCTTCCGCTCTCTCTCTCTCATCTTTACCCCGTTTTCATGTGTCTGCCGGTTGTTGGTGGGCCAAACAGGGACAGAGAGACAGAGAAGAAAAAGATAGCTCGTTCAAAACAAAACTGAAGTCATACCTCGCCGTACTTCAGGTCTAAGCAGTGCTGATCGGGGACATACATGAGTGATCAGGCAAACCAGGAAAATATATAAAAAAGCAAACAGACCTGGTACGCAATGAGAACGAAACAGAAGTACGTCGAGTGGCAGGGAGAGGGAAATACGACAGCTCGCACGTGAATGCGCATGTGCTCTACTTCCTTTGGCTCCTCTCTTCGAAGCGGTCCTTCGCCTTCTCTGTCTTGTAGCGCTCCGTGGTGGGGAGGGCATCGATTGTACTTGTGTAGCTGCCAGGAATACCCACGAGGAAGTCCTGTGTTTCCTTGGGGTAGATGATGATCTCCACGAGCTTGTTGCCGTTCTCGAGCTCCGTCAGCGTGGCGTTGTGCAGAGCTTCAATATCACTATCACGGCTAAAGTAGTAGCGGATGTGGAATTCCCACTCCTTCGTGTCGTTGTAGAAGGCCCAACGCTCGCCATCGTCGTACAGCAGGCGGAACAAGAGACCGTTCTGCTTCTCAGGGAAGATCTTGATGGCCTTGAGGGGCTCCTCCGGCGGGCCACCGTACTTCCAGACGATATCTTCCGTCGCCGAGTACGTTGAGTATCCACAGCCCATGATCGCGAGGACGAGGACGAGGTTTGCCGATTAGAAAACGTTAATTAGAAAAAAAAAAAGAAAAGAAAAGAGTGTGAATGTACGTGCGCGGGTGGACCTGACACGCGAGCACATTCGAGAGAGCGAGGCCAAATCAGGATAAATGCGTTGAAGAGGAGGGGGGGGGGCGTCAAAGTAGGCGAATGCGAGAAGAAGGAGACGAAGAGAAGGCACACGACGGCATACATCATCGCCGTGCGATCTGTTTGCTTGTTCGTAGCATGTTCATTCTGAGCTTGTACGTTTACTTCTGTGGTACTGAGAGCAGCGGGAGTAAGAAAAAAGAAGAAGTGTGACGCGCCTGTACACAGGAGAAAAGAGGAAGAGAGCAATAAAAAGTGGCTGACGACCCTGTATTGCGGCCAATGTCCATTGGCGCGCGCTGTCCTCGTCGTGAGCCCTTTCTTTCAGTGTGCGGCAGGTTCCACCGCCACCACCTCCACAACCTGATCGAGCGGCCGCTGCTGCAGCACGAGCGTCACGACACCGAGGTTTTCCAACACGTGCCCCACGCGCTCAATGAGACTTTGAAGGCGGGCGGCTTGCTGCGCATCCCGTCCGGCCACCTCCGAGAGCGCGCGAAAGGTCCGCGGTGGCATCCCAACAAGCTCCAACAGCCAGGGATGACCGAGGTCTACAATCAAGGTCGAGCTGCTCGACACGGACACACTACTCTGCGAAGCGGCGGCGGCGGCGGCTGGTGTGGACAGCTGAACGAGGAGCGAGTAGAGTGTGATGGCGTCCCCGCTGGCCGGCGACCAGTCCCCAGACGCTTGCACGACACCGAGCGTGGTGGGGAGCAGCTGCGAGGCCACCTCTGCGGGATATTCGTTCAGAAGCATATCTGAGACGACCTCGGTGATGACAGCCTGTGTGTGAAAAGGGTGGCCTGCCCAATCCCGCACGTGTGCGTCCCATGACTCCAAGGACATCAGCGGCAGAGGTGGGGACGACCGCGGTACCTGCGAAGTAGCGGGATATGAGGGGGCGTTCGGCTGCGATGGCTGGGCGGTGGGTTGCGTCGGCGGCACTACGCGACCTGCCGGCGCTGTCGGCGATGCGGACGCTGGCTCGATGGGGTCAGCCGTGTCAGCGATACGTGGTGGCTGAGGCGGATAGCTGTCGGCGTGACTGCTCTCAATGCCACCAGCACTCACAACGGCCGTACCTGTCCGTCGCTGCAGCGCTGAGGGACGCCCGGTCATTGCTGCTAATCGAGCCCGCGCGTCGGCCTCAACCAGGACCTGAAGTGCACGCACCTCACCACCGATGAAAGCGGTGTTTCCGCTGTGAAGGCGGAGAATGGAGCTCGTCATGGCAGGCAGCCCCTGCCCCTCCAGCGCGATCTTGATCTTACTTCCGAGCGTAACGCCACTTGGAAAGACGGGTGGGCCCCTCCCTGCGACGTTTTGCGTCGCTGTGGACGCGGCGCGTCGGTCTTCAATTGCGAGAATGCGTGTAAAGCCGTCTGTGAGCACAAAGCGCAGACATCGCCACGGTCCACTCCCACCATAGCGTTTCCGGTGTCGAGCCTCCTCAGCCGCCTCAGAGGCCTGTAATGTAGCGAGGGCCACACTACCACCTCCGTTCGCTGCTGCCGCCGCTGCATTTTGACCTGGCTCCTCTTCATTCAACGCGAGCTCGTCGTCGTCGCTCGCCACGTCGTCCTCAGCCTCACCAGATCGGCCAGTTCCTGACTTCCCCCAGGCGAGAGAGGTACTTGGAACATCGGCAGGCAGGACGGCCTGGAGGCGCTCCCGCAGCGGTAGGGAGACGTCCTCCACATGTACGACCTGGAGCAGAAGGACGGCGCCTGCCGGCACAGAGGTTGACGTGCCGGCACCGCTCAGCAACGCACCAGAATCTGCTGGGAGTGAAGGCTCGATGGGTCGAGGCTGCTGACGGGCCATCATCTCCATGTCCTCGTCGAGATGTTGCTGAACATACTGCAGCGTGGCAGCCGTTGTGAACATGACGTCGTCTCTGCCGTATTTTTCTTCCTTTCTTGTTCGGTGGTTCGTTGACGACCACAAGTAGCGCTCAGTCCACGAGCTGTATGCAAAGAACGCACTGCCCTGTTCGATGAGGTACGAGAGAGAGAGAAAAAAAAAAAAAATGACAAAACGTGTGAATAGGCGGAAAGCAGGAAAGAGAATACTCATATTCATTGAGGAGGTCAATCACGCCACTAGAGGTGCGGGCTCTCTCTCACACACATGCGCACACGCAGACACAACATTACTTTGTGTGTCTCTCCGTGTGCATGCCTCTGTGCTGCACACCGGACACATACACGTAGTGCGTGGGTGCCACGTTTTTTTTTGTTCTTCTTTTTGTGTTCCGCGCGAATCGAGCGATCAAGACAAGCCGTGAAGGGTCCGAGCAAGAGAGGCGAGAATAGAGAAATGCACGTCGTTGTCATGTCCTACTCCACACACGCGCTTCTTATACGGATCCTCAACGCTTGTACGCGTTCTTCATTTTTTCTTGTTTTTTTTTTTCCGACTCGTTCACGGTTTCGATTCTCTGTTTCTCATTGCCCCCTCCCTTCTCTCCATGTAGAGAGCCATCAAGGACATCAGCGAGCTCTCCCCCTTGAGCGTGCGGAGGCTGCCGGTCGAGTTGGAATCTGAAAAAAAAAAAAAAATGAACACAAAAAGGCGAGAAATAACGCGAGGGCCCAGTCTGTTGAAAGTGAAGCAGAAAAAGGCGAAAGAAATAAGAAGAAGAAAAAAAAAAACCGGATACAAGTGAAAAAGAGAGATGCCACAACACGTGCGGAAGACAATACTCTTCATCTTTTTCTTGTTTTTCAAATTCTCTCTCTCTCTTTTTTGTTTCCCGCTACTGCTGCCGCATCTCGTTGACACGCGCCATCAGAAGTACTGCTGACGAGCTGTTCTCGGAGCGCACACAGCTTCCTTTCATTGCTTTACCCCCGGGCCCATACGTACAAAAAAACAAAAACAAACAAACAAACGAAAAATATGTTGTTATTTAGCTATGCGGAGGCTTTTTCTTTCCCATCATTTCACCACTGGTTTAACGTGAGTGGCGCTACGCACACACCCTCTTCCGCCTAGCTGTCGTTTTTGTCCTGTTTACAGGAGGAAGGGGATGATGGCCTTCCTCTTCTTCTTGATGGAGGGATCCTGCTTGATGTAACCACGGTGCTTCTTGACAGCCCAGTCGGCCATCTGCAGGAGGCCGGCGCCAGTGAAGATCCACGATGAGAGAATGTTCGTACCGAAGGAGAAGGACACCCAAGACATGACCTCGAACAAGTAGTTGGGGCACGAGACGAGAGAGAAGAGAGGACCGCCGGGGATCGCGCGCGCCTCGTCGCCGTCACCGCGGCGCATACGGCTGAGCTGGAAGTGCACTGCGAAGTTGAGCAGCTCGTTGATCACCATGGCAGCCGCACCCGCGTGCACCTGTGCGTCGGACGGGGCCGTGTAATCCGGGTGGCACAGAACGTAACCAATGAAGGCACCAAACGACCAGTAGTAGATGGAGTTTTTGAAGATGTTACGCATCGGCATCGTCGGGCGAGAGAACTTGTGCACAAAGATGGTCTCCAATTCGCGCTTCACGAAGTGCGTGAGGAAGAGGGCCATGAACACCTTCTGCGCGTAGCAGAAGGGCTTCAAGGCGGCATCCGCACCGTAGATGAGGGTGGGGCGCATCGCGTACAACATGAGGAAGGCGATGGGGCCGGCGTACTCGACCAGGAACACGGTGCGGTAGCCGATCTGAGGACCGAGATCCTTGTAGGTCAACTCCATGCCAGACTTGACGCCCTGCTCAGCAAGTGTACCCTTGTTGCCGAGGGTGATGGTGTTGGGGCGCTTCTTCTTACCAGGCTCCTCGGGTGCCTGCTCAGCGGCCGGCTTCTCGGGACCGGGGATTTTGAAGGCCTTGCGGTGAATGCTGACATTGGGGCGGTAGGCCGCCTTGAGGTCCGCAAGCGTGGCGTTGTCGGCAAGGTCGACGGTTTCCTTGCGGACTCCATCACGGCCGGACGCGACGATAAGTTTCATACTCGGAGCGTGTGTGCTGTGTGTGTGTGTGACGTTCGCGAGCGGAGCAAAAGAGAGTGGCGGGCGCGTATGAGAAAAGACTAACAAAATGGGAACTATACACTGTGTGCGAGAGTATTTAATGACAAGCGAAATGCAGCCAGGCGGAAAAAAAAAAAAAGAAAAAGAAAAGACGATGGATGTGTGCGCACGTGTGTGAGGGCGTGACGTGGCAGTGAGTGAGTAAGGGCGGACAATGCCAGGCGTGCTTCGCTCTTATTCTTTTTTTTTGTTCTTCGTTCCTTTGGGAAGGGGGCGGCGAGCATGTGATGAGATCTTCGGCCGCGTGAAGAGACATCAATAATTGACAGATGTGGACGAGCACAACAGAAACCGAAGCGTGTGACACAGCACACTTCTATGCGATGGCTGTTGGTGTTGGGGGATACGTCATGGGTGAGAGACAACGACAAGAGGGTAAATGAGGCGATCAAAAGCAGAAACAAAAGGAAAAGATAACACAGATTCGCTCCGAAGAAGACAAGAAATCCAAGGACACAGGAGAACTATACGTGAATGCGGTGGCGCCAGCCTTCCGACGTCTGTCAGCGCTCTACATGACTTTTACTCTTCGTTCCCACACGTATGTCTTTTTTTTGTTGTTTTTGATTCGCTACAGGCCATCATCTATGAAAGCATACTTTTGTGAAGAAAGAAAGAGGAGAGGAACACGCTCTCATGTTGTGTACTCTCACTTACTCGTACCTATGGAGGTGGCACTGGGTGATGATGATGAGGAGGCTGTCGCCGAGACCTTGTGCGAGCGCTTCTTGAGGATATTCTCTGCTTCTTTGTTCGCCTTGCGCTCCTGCATCCACAGCCGCTTCTTCTCACGTAGAATTTTTTTGATGCCCCTGCCCTCCACTGTCCGTGGGGAGGCCGGCATCGGGAAGATCATACCCCGGCACTGCTCAGTGCCACAGGAACACGCGAACGGCGGCATGCTCTCATCGCGCAGGGTCGAGTAATCGACGGTGAGCTCTTCGCCGACGCTGATCTGCCGTTTCGCCGCAAAGAGCAGTGTGCGACCGTGGACAAAAGCCATGTTCGGCGCACACGAGTGACGCACGGCCACAGCCTGGTGGATGCCGTCGCCGCGGCACACGACGCAGCCCACAGTCGGTTCGTCGGCACCGAGCTTGAACAGGGCCTTGGAGATGACCGGGATGGGGTGCACGGCATCGCCAAATAGACACTTGCCTGCGGGCACCGTTTTACTCGCGCGTGTCGAGAATTGACCGTTTTTATCGTGACTGATGAAGTACCAGGGCTTCCGCTCCGCTTGCTCACGCAGAGCGTGACTCACCGCGTTGGCGACAAAGCGCTCATGGTTCCAGGTGCTGTCGCCCTGGACCATGATGTCTGCGAAGTCACCGCCGTCTTTCTTACTATACCACATGCCGCAGTTTGGATTAATCTCTAGGAAGTACGGTTTGCTCGTCTTCTCGTCTATGCGGAAGTCCACGCGACCGTAGCCGACGCCGTTCATGATGTGCTTGTACGCGTTGCGCGCCATCGCGATGATCGCGTCGTAGCTGGGATCGGACGCGGGAAGGAAAGCGTAGGCTTCGTCCGTGCACTCGAAGGCCCACTTCTTGTCGAAGTAGGCAAAGTCATCTGCGCCTTGGAGAAATTTAAACATGAGCGGGCGGAACACCTTGACGCCATGCGGACTGTGCGCGTCCGCACACGCCAGAACGGTGCCTTCCGCCCCGCGGATGAACTCCTCGATGAGCGCGTGATTGTACTTTTTGATGAACGACTTGACCTTGCTCTTGAGCTGGTCCAGATTATCACAGCGGTTGTCCTTGTGAATGCCGACCGAGGCGTAGCCCGAGAGGTGCTTGACGATCACAGGAAACCGCAGGTGACGACACTTCTTCGCCAGCCCGTCCGCGTTCTCCAGAAGAACAAAGTTCGGCACACGCACCCCACTGGAGCCGACGAGAAGCTTCATGTCGATCTTACTTGGTTCGAAGCTGTGCGAGTCGGCACCCGTGAAGGCAGCGTTCATCTCCTCGAGTGCCTGGACGACATCCACACCCGCCCTGCGCTCGTCCTTCGCGCCATCACAGAGGTTGAAGAAGAGATCGTACTTCCCTGACGTCACGAGCTCCCGCACCGTACGGTACGAGTCGCTCTTTTCAACAGAGACGTCGGTAAAGGTGTAGCGTTGCTTGTCTTTCTTGGCGTAGTGCTGCGGTGTACACCAGTAGTTGTCTACAACCGCCGTTTCCGAGTTGATTCCTGCGTAGCTGCTGTTGAGCACACACACACGAATCTTTTTACCTGTTCGCCGACGCAGTCGTCCCGCGACACCCGGGGGGACTTTTTTACTCGTGGCTTTTATCTTCTTCTTCTTCATAGCGGCGCGGTACTGTGCGGAGCCGCTCGTCGAACTGGCTGTGGTGTTGGATGCCGCGGCCGCACCTCCGCTACCACCACCACCGCTGCTGCTGCTGCCCGCGGACGTCGTCGTGCGTGCAGCAGCAGCAGGGGCCTTCCGCTTCTTCAGCGCGACCTTCTTCCTCTTTGTCTTGTTCGCGGCCTGCGCACCAGACGCGCTGCTCCCGGAAGAGGCGCTTGACGAGGCGTGTGGGCCGCTGCCGGCAGCTTGTCCGCTGACAGAGGCGGACGACGAGGCGTGTGCAGCCCCGCTGCCGCTTCCGCCAGATGACGACCCAGACGATGGCTTCGCCGCGCTCGTCTTGGCTTTCCCACGCGCGGGAGAGGCCTTCTTGACATTCTTTTTAACCGCTGCGGATGCGCTTCCCCCGCCACTCGCACCGTGGCTGCTGTGGCCAGATGCACCGGCACCACCGCCTCCATTACCGCTTCCTGCGCCGGCACTGCCGCTGCTTGGCCCCGACGCGCTGGCGGCGTACGCGCGTGCCGACACGACGATGGCCGTTAAGCTGTGTGTGTGCGAACCAGCGCCAACAGGCGATATCAGCGAGCGGCGCCCGTAGCGGGCTGTCCACTGTGCCCAGGCGCTCCTCACAGGCGTTGAACGCAGATGAAGAGGCACAAACCGTCGGTACATCGGCGTGTGTGTATGTGTTGTGCTGATATGACGAATCTATGTGGAAAAAAAAAAAACACGTTTCGAATGTAAATGGCGCAGCCACACTATGGGGAGAGGCGAACAAAAAAAAAAAAAACAACAACAAAGCGGGCAGGAGAAGTGGGAAAACAGGTTTTATTGCACTAACCCTCACAACACGACGCATCCGCCGCACAGCCGCTGCCACCTGACGTCCAGACACAAAAGGAGAAGTCCCCTTACACGCACGCGCTTGTGGACACACACACACACGTTCATACGCGCGCCCGTACGGCCTTTTTTTTTTTGGTTTGACACAAGTGCGTCATTGTGCGTCGCTAAGGTACCTACACGAAGCTCACTGAAGCGCCATACGCAGTAAGACACAAGCATGGTGAGGGTTTTCTGTGTTTTTTTTTCTTGTGTTTTCAAACTGTTCACATGTACACAGCGTGAGCGTGAGAGAAGACACCACTATGGAGGACGAGTGACGCGAGACCGCGTCGGAGCTGGATTGGTGTGGGGAAAATACATAACAGGCGGCGAGAGATCCATCGCTCCATTCACTGACAAAACACCAGCTGCAACAACAACAAGACACGGCAGCACATACACAATCAAAGAACAAGTAAAAGGCGCTGTGCGACCCATCACCGTCCGCGTCGCTACTCCTTTTCCTCTAAGCTCTTCTTGATCTCTTCGTACCTGTTTGGCATGTCACCCACATCCGTGAGCTTACCCACCCGCATACGGCCAATGATGCGCAGCGGCACGTGATCGTCCACCACGTAGCCCTCGTAGTTTCCGAGAGGATCTTTACGCCAACGAAAGGAGATGATGCGGCTGTAGTTCTTGCTGCCCCAGTCCACGTTGTCCCAGTTCTGCTCCGCGAGGTAGAGCTTGCGCGGGTGAACGCGCTCACGGCGTAGCGCGCGCAGTGCCTCGGCGCTCTCGACGGCGTCGCGGTCCTCCTCGACCTTGACAATCACCGCCGCGTGCCCAAAGTGGGATTCGATGCCGTGCTCGTAGATGACGACATCACCACGTCGAGGACCAACGTACTTGCGCTGCTCCATGTTCGAGGCGGTCATAAAGTTGTCGATGTAATCCGCTTTGTACTGTCGGGACGTGTGGAGCGGATTGTAAAAGTAGTTCTGACCCCACATCTCCGCGACGCGCCTCTGTCCGTGACACGAGACACCGTGCGTCCAGATCATCCAGCGAATGACGAACTCCATACTTGTGTAGATGTCCGCGGTCATGACACGACCAATTTCAGAGAGGTCGAAAGGCCTGCGCGTGTCTTCCGGATCACGCACGGACACATAACCGACCAGCTCCGTCTCCAATCGGCGATTGCAGTTGCTGAACGCAGGCACGCCGTCCACGTATCCAAGGACCTGCTCGAACGGCGTCACACAGTCGGCGAGAGGATCGTAGTAGTCGAACACCACGCGCTCCTTCAGATCTTGACCCAACTGGAAGTCCTGCTGTGCAAACTGGAACGTAATGAGAAGAAGTACGCCGGTGACGATGATCGTCGTCGTCGTGACGAGACCCAACGAGCACTTCATCTTCCCTCCGTATGCGAGCCCCTTCAATTTTTTTTTTTGACTCTTTTATTTATTATTTATTTCTTGTTCACGTGACGTAGTCTGTGCACGCGCGTGTGCCTGTGCGTCTATGGCTGCATGCGAGTAGACGTGCATTGCCACACGTGAGGAGGAGGAGGAGGAGAGAGAGAGGAGTACAATCAGGTACAATGAGTTTGGAAGAGAAAGAGATACGCTGGCCATCTCGCTGACGGCATCGACGACGTGAGCGACATCAATGCTCTTAGCGCCAGAAAACAAACAAACAAAACAACGGAGTAAAGAAGAGGTGGGTGGGGATAGAGAGAACGTCCACGCGGTGCCTCAATCGTATTGGTTGTCTTCGCGTTACTTCTTCTTCTGTTCAAAAATGATAACAACAAGATCACCAGCAAGCTCACTGTCCGTCGGTAAGAGAGAGAGAGAGACAAATGGGAGAGGGCGAAGGGAGAGTCAGGCACGCCACATCCTCATCAATCAGAGAAAAGGTACGCTGCGCCTCACCAGTCTAGTAGATGCACTCACAATCGCAGCCTTTCGGACAGCCGCGCACATCTCGGTCCGCCCACCAGGCCATCAGATGCTCCACATGACCACCGTGGCCGCAGCGCATGCACTGAAGTACCAGACAGCCTTCCGGGGCGCTGTCCTCGCCGTGCTGCGTCCCACTCCGCACGCCGACCACCACAGCCGCGGCGCCGGGGTTTGCTCGGCCCTGCGATACACCTGCCCGATGCGGTGACGCCCCGTCCACGTCAAACCCCGTCGTGTTGGAGCGGTCCAGCAGCGAGAGACCACACACCGCGCAGGCATGCATCGGCGCGTGCCGTGCGGTCATCGGAAACGTGTAACAGTTTTTCATACGCTGGAGACGGAGGTAGAGATCGACAGAGGTGTCCGTGGAAGCAAAGGTCGCGGTCGCACGTGGTCGTACCTTGGCGTACAGCGCACGCTCGAGTGCGCGGCGTACAATGCGGGCCTCACAGCGCTTCGTATCCTGTCCAACGAGTGCCATGACGCGTTCCACTAGACTCACGACTGAGACATAGTTGCCAAAGATACCCGCGTGATGCAAGAAGGGTGAGAGCAGATCAATATCCTCCACGGCACCGACGTTGCCAAGACCAAAGGCATGCGAGTAGGCGGCCGCGCTGGAGGCCCCATCCCGGTCGCTGCGGCTGCCGTCGCGCAGTAAGCACGGAAGCATCATACCGCAGACAGCCACGCCGGCCCAAAACGGCTGGTGTGCGGCCTGAAGAACATTGACCGTCTCCCGCAGCACGGGACCAATCATCTCGTGTACGTACGAGTTCAGCGCCTCGCCATCGCGATCACGCACGTCGTCGCCAACGCCGGCGCCGCCATCCGCGCTGCGCGTCTGCCGATGGCGATGCTTGCGCGAGACGCTCATGTTGAGCGCGTAGAACGTCGTCGAGACCGCCTTGGCGAGGCGACGCAGCGTGCTGAGGAGATGCGCCACACTATCCAGGTGAAGGGCCCTGCAGAGCTTCGCGGCCGCATGCATAGCGAGATGGGCCTCACCCTCGACAGTCAGGTTCACATCGGCCCACCGACAGGACCGCCGGTGCGTGCCGAACACGAAAGCGGGCTCGCGTAGCATCGTCGGCAGCAGGCCGCTGTCCGTGTAGAAGCGCGACGTCAGCAGCAGCTTCGCGGTGTGGGGAATCGATTCGGATTCGCCCGCCTCCAAGCCAGGGCCAGTCTCGGTCAGACCCTCTCCATCATTCATGAACCGTTGATCGCCGGTTGGGTATGCGTGAGATGGCGTGAACGACCACGACGTCATCTCACCAGGTAGCGCTTCCACACTGTTCAGCCAATGTGGCCAGGGCCAGCCGCTCTCTGTGCCCGACGGTGGCTGCGCCGTGGGTCGCTTGTACGAAAGCTGTTGTGGTAATGACGAGGTCGTCTGCGGACTGCTCGCACTGCTCGTGGTGGCTGTGGTCGTGGTGGGCTTGTTGCTGTAGCTGCTGGTGCCTTGTTCGACGACGGTATCTTCACCAGGCCATGGCCGCGAGGCGTGCAGATAGAAGGCGTACACCCACTGCGGGTAAGCGAGCCGTGGTGGCGGTGGCGACGGCGACTGTGGCACCACGTACGAATCGTCCTGCGTGTGCGGTTGCTGCGCGGACGCGTGCCAATCATTGTCGTCTACCATAGACGAGATGGGACTGCTATGCGAGAGGGAGTGCCGCTGACTGGAGCACGCCGTCGTCATGCTCACACCGGATACGGCGGGCGGTAAACCAAGCGGTGGCCCCTTGTGGCTGTTCTCGTTGACGGGAGGCGTATTCGGGGGCTTCGCGCCGTACGTGATGCCCCACGCCACGAGCCCTCCCTGAGGCAGCAGACGCGCAGAGAAGCGTTGCCGACGTCGACGCACCATCGCCCGCTCCAACGCTGCTTGAGTGGCAGCCTCTGCATCCGCGTGCGTACCATCCTGCTCTGCCACAGACACAGAGGCTGGCTCCACTCCCGCTGTCGGTGTGTCGATGGCCGCGGATGCGCTGTGGATGTTGTTGGCCATGGTAGTCGATGAGGGATGGACGTTGGAACTTGATACGCTGTAATCCGAGGTGCCTACAGCGGGACCGGCTGCCGTTGGCGCCGACCCTACAGCCGCGGAGGTGAGCAGGTGTGGGGAGAGCGGCACCGTGGGCACCTGCCCTGGTTTGGCTGGCGAGGAGGTCGTGACGACGATGCCGGGTGAAACGCCCACAACACCACCACCGCCCGCCCGCGCGTGCTCGGGGACGGGGCTTGCCACGTGTGAGTGTCGACCGACCTCCCGCGACTCACCAAGAGCGTGCTCTGCGGCCGTCTGCGAGGTCGGAAAAGAAGCGAGGTGAAGCGAGGCCTCATCGAGCTCGAGTGAGACCCAACCACGAACGAGCGCGACGAAATCACGCAAGAAGCTCGTGGGCCACGCGGCATCGGCATCCTCCGTCTCTGCCGTCTCGTCAAGCGCGTCTGTCGCTTGGGCTGGATCCCCATCGACGTCGCCAGAGGCGGTACGACGCGAGCTCTTGCTTCGCGTGGCCTGACACGACGTGTTAGCGTGGGGCAGCCAGTGCACCAGCGTTGTGGCCACAGTGGGCTGTACGAGTACATAGAGGCGCTCTCGCTTCGGCACCAACGGGGACTCCGACGGCGAGGATGACGGTGACGCGGAAGACGGCTGCGCCGCTTCCCCACCGGCAAAACCGCCGACGCGTGTGTGCGTCGCACCGGCCGCGTCCCTGGTCGCTGCAGGGGCGGTGGCGAACGACAGCGCGGTAGCATGGCTCACGTACTCACCCACCGCCTCTGCGCTAATGCCGAGACTCACTGTGAAACCGGAGCCGGCGGCCCCATCGCCTTCGCTACTCCCAGGGCTACCCTCAGCGGTTATGTGCGGATCCGACGACGCCGTGGCGAGGAAGCGGTGCGACTCTGTCATTGAAAGCAGACGCCATTGACAGCACTCGAGCGGATAATTGGGGCCGAAAGCAGCTTCGAGGTACACCGTCCCCACGAGCAGAGGCGCTTGGGCAGCGCTGCCATCCACTGCAGAAGCATGTGAGGCGCTGACGTGAGCGGCTCTGAGCAACGTGCCCAGCACCGTTGTGGAGGTGCCGACGCCTCCCGCACCAGCTGCGACGCCACCGCCGACAGCGCCTCCACTCACACCAGATGTACCCCCACCACCGCTCGCCGAGACACGCATGTGGGGGAGCGCGCCGGTGAGGCCAAGTCCGCGTGCGAGACCATCCATGAATGGCATCTCGCGTGTGAAGCGCACAACAGTGGTGAACACGCCCCTCTCTGAGTCGTACACCGGCTTCGTGAGACTAATCGCCGTGCGGGTCGGGTTGTCCCGATTCGCTGCGGCCTCTTCTTCCTCATGACGGGTGTGGCTCTCCGCGTTGGGGCTGTGCCCACTACCGCTCACACTGGCGTCATCGTCGTCGTCGACAGAGAGAAAGCGCGACGTGCATGACATGGGAACAGAAGACTCACCATATGCCATGCTCGACAAGCTACGCGCGAAGTGGATGTCCGAGTCCACGGCAGCCTGCACATGCGCTTGCATGACGAGCGAAAAGAAACAACAATGACCAGAGAAAAAGAAACAAAGAAGAAATGACGTGGTGTACTAAATCGCATTAACGACGTCGACAAGGGGAGGGGGGCAGACGGAGTGGCGAGGAAGGGATACGGACGATTAGGGTTGGTAATGTGAGGAAATCGATTGCAAAGAAAAAAAAAATATGTCGTTCAGTGAAGTAAAAACGTAAAGATGTGGAAACCACTCGCCGAACCATTCGCGTTGTCTGCGCATCGTCGACCCACGCGTTCGACGAAGAGGGTTCAAGAGGAACCACACGGCCTCACTGACCGCAACAGCAAGGGGCTGCGCACGTGAACACCTCTCCGCTCGCATGCCAAGGCCGCAGCAGGAGCGAAAAAGAAAGAAAGAAAAGAAGCACATTGACATCCCTTTTGATACGTCTTCTTTTCGACACGCGCTTTGATGTGCTTGAGAAGAAGATCACACTCTACGTCTTTTTTTTTCAAGTCGTTCAGGTGTTTTGAATGCATTCGTGCATGTATGTGTGAGGTGAGAAGAGGAACAACACCACTGAGCCAGAAAAAAAAAAAAAAAGAAACGGTGCACGCTTATCCGGTGAAGCCATCATCCGGTATGCGTGGACCATGCACAACTTTTTCACCAAATACAGAGCGGGTACGCCACTCATCTCTCGTCTCGGCGTCGATCTGCGGTTCAACAAACTTCCGAAAGAACCACGTGCGACGAACGGAGACCTGCTTCCAGTAGTTGTGGAGACGGGCCTGCGTGCGACCATAGAAGCGCACCAGGTTCTCCTCGCAGATCTGCAACATGGCAGGGCCCGCGGCCGAGAAATACATCTCCTCCGCCTGCAGCGCTGTCACCGGCTCGCCAACATGCTTCCGTCTTTTGACTTCCGCCTCGACATCGGCGTACAGCTCTTCGCGATAGGCGGCCGGGGGCTTGAAGTCAATGTCCGTCCACTGGCCCCCGCTGTATCCCTTGATCTGAGGGTAGCGCACCAGTCCCTTGGTTAGCTCAGCCTGCTCGTTCCGGTTGACCTCGTAGAATTTCAGCCCGGGCAGGCGTGACGCGGATTGATGACAGAGCACCTCAAACACCTTATCGACGGCATTGCAGGCTGTGCAGTTGTCTTGATGGTAACGCACCACCATCACATCATCCGAGTGCGCGAAGTAGTTGAGCTTCTCTTTCATTTCTTCCACAGAGGAGATCGGCTTGACACACTTCGTGGGGAAGCTCACCCAAAGAGGGTTTAAGGCACGCTCATCGTCACTCTTCACACCGCTGCGGATACCGGCACTGTTCATCATCAGTGCCTTCATCTTGTGGGACTCGGACTGG
Source organism: Wallacemonas rigidus (assembly GCA_030849045.1). Taxonomy (NCBI): domain Eukaryota; phylum Euglenozoa; class Kinetoplastea; order Trypanosomatida; family Trypanosomatidae; genus Wallacemonas; species Wallacemonas rigidus. Next base: position 16,712 of record JASAOL010000569.1, read on the forward strand.
TACAGCTCAAGCTTATCGCGCTTCTCAGCGATGCGGCTGGCCATCGTGTCGCTGGTTTCCCCAGCCCTCATGCCCTTGTCCTTAATTGAGCTCATTTTTTTTTGTTTCGCTGTTTGCCGTGCCTTTGGCCGGGTGAGAGACACTCTCGAAGAGAGAGAGCGTAGCAGATCTAAAGTCTTACCCTATTCTGACAAAGCAAAACAAAAAGAACAAGAAACGAAGTGAGAGTGGGCAGAGATAACGATCAAAAGGCGTGTATGGGTTCGGACAGGGTGGAAGTGATCTTGAAGATATGAGGAATGAACAAGCTTAAGAGGCGCGATATAACAACAGCAAGACACACGTGATTTTCCTTGCGGTTTCCCTCTCGACCGGGATCACCATCGCATGGTGCGAGGGCGTGACGGAACGCGAGAAGACTCAAAAAGGAGACACAGAGAGGACGAGACGAAAGGCAGTGTGGATATCCACCGCAAAAAGCGAGTGGGGCGTCCCTTCAACGACTCGTTCAGGATCAGCACACCAGCCGTGTGCGCGTGAGCGACCACATGCACATTTCAGTACCTCATCCATTGCATAGCCGTCTTCATTGCGCTGTTCCTCCAAACGAGCTTCCCTTTCGTTTACACCGCGTGTCGGTATGTCTGAGTGTCGTGTGAGTTGAGGTTTTGAATCAGGTACAGAGTAAACGAAAAAAAAAAAAAAGATACATGATGGAAAAAGACCGGGGAGAGCTAAAAGGCACGCACCGGCGAAATCGGCGATGCGCAAGCGATCCTCGACAGTTGTGAAGGTAAATGCTTTTTGTTTCACTTAAACACAACAAAAGAGAAGGAGAAGAACAACAAAAGATCAGTGAAGGGTTAAGTCTGTGAACCTCCACTTTTTTTTTCTTTTCGGCTCGATGACTCCTCTAGACAGCGCGGTGGGGCTGTTGTTAGGGTTGGGGTGAGGGAGAGGGAGAAAACAAAACAAAAGACAGAGAAGGCGATATGGTTGCTTCGTGTACATCAGACGACTTCCACAAATGCGAGCGCGCCCGTCCTGCCAGCATCATGATCAGCCCAGCAAACGAACCCACAACGCCTGGATAGATAGATAGATAGATAGAGAGAGAGAGAGAGATGGCGTGCACCTTCTGGCAGGGCAGGACATACGAACCAGAGGAGAAACAAACAAACAAACAAACAACAGAGATAGAGAGAGCGAAGCGAAGGACCGACAGCAACCGGATACGGCGACAGCGTCCAAAAGACATTCTACATGTTCAGGCACAACAGACGAGAGCATCGCGCTGGCTCCGCGGTGGAGTGCGAGAAAAAAAACAAACACAACAACATCATCATCATCAGTAACAACACATGGACACTCATCACATCAGGATGCTGTGTGTCCATGTGTTGTTGCGTCTGCACAGAGAAGGACGCGCATTCGCTGTCGATGGGCATAGTGAAGGCCAAAAACGAAGGAAAAACGGAGGGGAAGAGAATACGCACGTGTACCTTTCGCGGTTCTTCTTACATCTCACCCCAGTCCTTGTCCTCACCGTAGGCGCCATCCGCCTTTGAGCTGACAGGCGATGATGCACGGCTAGACGCCTTCTTCGCGGGCGGCACGTCAACTTCATCGTCACCGAGTTCTTCCCACTTGTCCTTGCTGGTGGCCTTGGATTCACTGGCGGTTGTGGCACTGTGGCTGCTACGACGTGAGCTCGCGGGGCTGGAAGGCTTCGAGCTCTCCACCACACTGCTCTTCTTGGAGGATACGGCAGAGGCACTCTTGTCGGCCTCCGCCATGACCCTCTGAGCGTCGTCCTCGTCATCACCGAGCTCGTCCCACTTCTTGTCATCCGCATTGACACTGCTCTCGCTGGTGCGCTTCGATGACGGGGCAGAGCTCTTCTTTTCTTCTTCCTCCAAGGCAGCCTCACGGGGAGTCTCGCTGCTTTTCACGTCATCCTTGTTCTCATCGCTATCCTCTGCTTCGAAGTCGTCGTCGTCATCGTACTCGTCCTTGGCAACCGGGTCCTGCTCTTCTCCGGTGACCAATGCCGGATGCTCGGGCGCGGCCTCCTTGTTCTGATCGATTTCGCCGTCACCGAGCTCACGCCAGTCAGAGATGTCACGAGTCGCATGCGTGTCTTCTTGTTCTTCCTTGTCATTGTCGTCCTCGAAGTCATCATCCTCGTATGCGTCCTTCTCAACAGGGTGCGCTTCCTCCTGGGTGGTCCGATGGGGAGTGGATTGGGCGGAGTCAGACTTCTTGTCTTCCGCCTTCGCCTCCCTGTGCTTTTCTTCGTCGCCGTCACCGAGCTCACGCCAGTCAGAGATGTCACGAGTCGCATGCGTGTCTTCTTGTTCTTCCTTGTCATTGTCGTCCTCGAAGTCATCATCCTCGTATGCGTCCTTCTCAACAGGGTGCGCTTCCTCCTGGGTGGTCCGATGGGGAGTGGATTGGGCGGAGTCAGACTTCTCGTCTTCCGCCTTCGCCTCCCTGTGCTTTTCTTCGTCGTCGGCACCGAACTCTGCCGACTTGCTGTCATCGACATTTTCGTTGCGACTGGCGCTGCTGCGCTTCGAAGATGCCACGGAGGCGCTCTTCTCTTCTTGCTCATGATCGGCCTGCGGCGTTTTTGGGCTCTTCTCGTCCTCATCGTCACCAAGCGCTGCCCGCGGGTCGCGAGCCTGGTTTTGGCCCGCTTCCTCTTGCTTCTCGTCATCCTCATCATCGTCATCGAAGTTGTCGTCGTCGTAGCGGTCTTCCACTGCGGACTCCTTGGCCTTGATAGCACGCGCGTACTCCTCGCAGATGTCGCGGAGACGGTCCTCCATCTTATCGATCGCCGCCCCGTGCTCGTCACGGCCGCCTTCCTGGAGGAGGTGCCTGCGCTCCGCTTCAAGCGTCGTAAAAGCCTCGTGATCGTCGAGAGGGATGTCGCGGAGGGCGACCCCCTCTGGATACGCACCAAGGTACTTCTCGCGGTCCATCCACTTGTCGACTTCCGTCGCGTGCAGCGGCGTGGTGGCATCCGCATCTCCCTCGCTGTCGTGTATGAAGCTCTTCTCCGAGCGCGCGTCAGATCCGGTTGCGTCGTCGTTGTCGTCGTTGTCGCTCTCTGCTGTCGGGGACGTGGCGCGGTTCTGCGCGGCGGCAAGCTCGTGGCTGATCTCTTGCATACGGCCTTCCACAGTCGCGATACGCTGGCGACGGCTTGGTGAGCTCTGCCCGTTGAGACCTCTGCGGGTGTTCTCGAGCTGCATAAACTCCGCGTGGTCGTCGAGCGGCAGCGCACGCAGAGGCACACCCTCGATCGTGGCACCAAGGAAGGCTTCGCGCTGTTCCCAGTTCTGCTGCTGCGCCATGTGGAGCGCTTGGTCGTTCATCGCGCGCTCCAGGTCGTTCAAGCGAGTCGTTGGCTTCACGTCGGTTGCAGACAGCTTGCGATGCTCCTCGGCGAGATCCACAAAGTCATCGTCGTCCATAAGCGGCAGTGAGCGCAGAGGCACACCCGCTGGCTCTGGTGCCATGAAGCCCTCGATGTGATCCCACAGCGCCGCTTCTTCACGCTGCTTGTACTGATCGTCATTGTCGGTGTCAGAGTCCGCGGTAGACGGCTCGTCACCGGCGGCGGGCTGGCCGTACTGGTCCGCCTCCGTCGGGTACATATCGGCACTGTGCCGACGCTCCGATGCACGGCGGGAGCCACGAGCGCTGCCGGCAGCTTTGGTCTTGCGCGCCGGGCGGCGCGGCTGCTCCGACTCCTGAGCCGTCTCACTGCGCACGCCCTTCTTTGCTGCGAGCTCCTCGCGCTCACGGCGGCGCCGCTCCTGGAAGCGACGGCGCGACGCCTCGCGCTGACGGGCTTCTTGACGCTCGCGGCGGAGTTGCTCTTCGCGACGTGTCTGACGCGCGTAGGCGAGAGACTCCTGGCGCCGCCAGTACGGATAAAGATGCGGGTCCTCCAGATCGTTGTACGGTGGCAGCGTGCGCTCCTGCAGAGGACCAAGCGTAAAGTCTATCTGGGGCAGCTTAGGCACGGTACGCGCCGGTCCCATGGAGCGGGAGTGCGACGAGTAGCTGCGACCCGTACTCTGGCCCGCGTACGCACCGGAGGTCCCGGCGGTGTAGGAGTTGTTGTGCGCCTGGCTTGTGTTGAGGGGAGGAAGGGCCTTCGACATTTTCGCAAAGGGACGGTTGCTTATGTGAGGTATATATACAAAATTGACGTCACTGCCTTTACGTCCCCGTGTGTATGTGTGTTTGTGTGTGTGTGGGAAAAGAGAAGAGAGCGGCGGGTATTAGCTAACTTCACCTACTGAGCTTTACAAGAGAAGGAAAGGGGAGAAGAGGGGCAGCCAACGGTCATCGAAGACCCAATACCGGCGAAGAAGACAAGAGGGGGAGTGCGAGGTGGTGGGTGCCGAGATCACAAAGACACAATGGCCAACGCGCCGAAGCAGCCCATCGTTGTGCATGGATAGACGCTGTGTACGGGGGGGGGAGAGAGAGAGGCAGAACGCGAGACGAAGTCATATGCAACACGTTACCAGACACGCAAGACATGTGGTCGCTACTGCGGCGCCAGTCTCGTAGCACAAACTCGCTGTCGGGCAAATATCGCGCTCCCGCTGTGGTGTGACATGAGCAGCACGTGATCGCGTCTCGCAAGGTGCTTCACGCCTCGGCCGCGTGTGACTATCGGTGCTGGTTTTTCTATGGTAAGTGAAGGTTTGGAAAGAAAAAAAAAGTAAAAAGAAACGCGGGTGGAGATGAGCAATCGAGAGGGAGCCATGGGTGGGATGAAGGCAACAGAAAAATTAAACGCGTGTTTTACTGTTCTTCTTCTTCCACACCACCCGATAGGTCTCGTCGCTTCGCTTGCTTTCCCTTGTTCTATTCGTCCTTTCCCTGTACCGCGCGCACCACCTGTCAAGACGTCAGGGAGAAGGCTGGATGACTCGCTTAACCGCTCGTCTCTGCGAAAAACTGGCATCAGGCTTTTTTTTTTTCAAAACGATAAAAGAGGAAGAGGAAGCAAATAAAGAAGAAGAGAGAACCTATCAGAAAAAAAAAAAGGTACCACACCAGTGGGGGAATGAACGTGTGTGACACACACCTCATTCGAAGGACGGGGAACACGACCGCTCGAAACAGATATGTCCCGAGGGCAGGGAAGAAAGAAAACTGAAACGCGTGATAGTACGCACACTCAAAACAAAAACAAAAACAAAAACACAAAACAACAACAACGATGAAAAAGAAAGATGAGCAATAAAACAACAACAACAACAACAACACAAGGTGGACTATAAAAGGGGCAGTGCGCCCGCGGTAGTGTACAAGATAACCAACACGCAACATCATTGTCACGTCCACAGAGACGCCCAGGCGTTGCGGGATAGAGACAGAGGAAGACAACATACACGTGCGCTGATGAGCATAAAAATAAAAATAACATGGCCGTGTGCTGCCTTCTCTCTAGCTTCTTCCGACCTCACGCATGCTCTCAGTGATTGCCTGATGTTGAGTGGACGTTGATTGGATGTGGACCACTGCCGTGTGGCGAGCTGGTCGGCGTCGAGAAGCTGGGTACTGGTGGCGCTGATGGCACGTACGCGTGTGGCTGTATCTGCGACATGCCCTGCGTTCTGTACGCACTCTGCTGCGGGGTGAAACCGCCTCCTCCGACCCCACCGCTCATGCCACTCCCCATCACAGGTGAGTTCAGCGTGTCAAAGTCAAACAAGCGGGGTCCATTGAGCACGTTGTTGTGGTGCGGGGTATGCGGCGCGCCCCCTGCCCACGTGCTGCGGTCGTGGTGGAAGGGCGTTGCGTGGTGGCTGGGCTCATTTGAGCCGGACGCCAGACCCGCCCCACCGGCCACCCAGCCGCTGTTGTTGTGCGCCGTCAAAGTGGCTATACCTCCCCCACCCTGCGCACTATGTGGGACGCCCTGCGTGTTATGGAAACTATTCGACCGCTGAAAAGCACGTCCACTCCCGCGCGGCATACCACCGCCGCGGAGACCAACAACACTGTCGCCACCGCTCGCGGTGTCCGTCACAGACACAAAGTTACAGTGGCCGCTGTTCGTGAAGCCCAGCTGAAATAGCCCGCTGCCACTCAGCGCCGTTGCGCCCATGGGGTTGCCATTACCGTGGCTTGTTGTGTTATTCACGGCGGGCGAGCCGGCGCGGCTGCTGGAGCTGAAGAAGGTGGAGTCTACCTTTGGTCCTTGTGAAGGCGTGCATGTCGATGTACGCCCGTTTGTGCTTGGCATGAGCACAAAGCTGGCGCTGTTGTTGTTAAGCATCGCGGATCCTGGGCTACCACCGTTGCCCCGGGCATTCGGGCTGCCGTCGATGCCACCCCGCGCACTCGCACCATAAGGGTTGTTGCGGAAGCTGGCCATGGGGGTCAGCCCGGTGCCGACGCCGTCGCGAAGCGGAGAAGTGTTTTTCAGGCCCATGGCTGCCGTGGCGTGTGTGGCGATGGAGAGCATGCCGCCGACACCCCCACCTCCACCGCTGCTCGGATCGGCGACCGAGGCGATTGGACCTGTCTGCGGTACGCGGGTCCGTGCGTTCGGCGGCGGCTCTTGCGATCCCTGATACGGTGCGGCGGCGGCGGCGGTGTCCGGGCACGCGCTGGCGTGCGAAGCCGGTGCCGGCGCGAGCTTCAACTCAGCGAGCGTCACCGCCCCGAGAGGGAGAAATGACGGCTGAGGATGACTCGGATCGCACTCATCCCAATGGTGCAGGCGTCTCCGCCACTCGTTGAGAAATTTGTCGAAGGTGCGCTTGCTGCAGTCGTACTCGGGCCGTGGGGTGATGGGATGGTTTGCGTTGTGAAATTCACGCAGCCCCACCTCAGGAATGACAGCGCGGTAGTGTAGATAGCCGTCTGTCTCTCGGCCATACTGAATTTGCTTACGGCGTTGGTCGATGCGCCGCTGACGTTCGTCAGTATCACCGGCGTTGATGCGACTTTTCGGAAGGGTCACGAGGGGGTAGTGCAGATGCGGCTCTTCGTCCTCCACATAACGCATAATCTCGTTCGCCACAACATCTGACAGTGGTGGGAAGAGCACACCAGGCACGCGGCGGTCCGATGTGCTTTCATCGGGCGAGTTCGACGCGGGCGGCGGTGGACTCGTGCCGGACGAGACATCGCCATATGAGGTCGATCCTGTCGTTGTCGCTGTCGCTGTCGCTGTTGTGGTGGTGATAGCGGTACGCCGTGCCGACGGCATCGCGCCTTGGTAGGTACCGCTATAGGAAGTGCCGCTCTGATTCATCGCGCTTGGGACAGACGACGGTGGTGGTTGAGAGGACAGACCCGCTGAATTTCCATGGGAACCCCCAAAACGCGTGTGACTGTGACCCGAGCTGTTGCCGTTGTAGGCCCTCGTCTGTGAGACGTTCGGCTGTACGCTACCCGCGTGGTACATATGTGCGGTGTACGGTGCAGAAGACGAGGCCGTAGGCGCCACCGGTACAGCGGTTGGCGCGCTGTCGAAGCCCATTCGCAGCGCACCCGCACCCCAACCGCCGCTGTTGCCCGCCGCGTACGTGCCGGCATCCAGCGAGACGGGCGGTGGCTGCTGGGTCGAGGTGGTGAGTGGCGCAGACGTTTGGAAGCCCCCACTGCTCTCGCGGCGAGCCTCGTAGAGGGCTGTGCGATCGCCTTGAACACCCTGCGCACCGAAGAAGGGCGGTGGGGGCTGAAAATTGGGGAGCGGCACGAGACCCGATCCCGCCGTGCCGACGCTACTGTGCGTCACTGCAGATGCCATTGCGGTGGTCGGCGCGACGCTTCCGTGTGACCACCCTTGCGGCCGACCACGCACGTCCACCACCTGCCCTCTTACGCCGGCCGGCCAGCGCGGCGCACCCGCTCCAACACCAGGGCTCGTGGCACCGGTGCTCTGCCAGCTCGCGTAGGGCACGCCGCGCTCCATCAAACCACCCGCGCGACCAGCACCGCTGTGGACAGTGTCCAGCGCACTGTGGGCTGCATGCGGATCTTGGTACCTTTGCGACGCCGCGCACCCGGCACCACCTGCAGGCGGAAAGGAAACGGGCTGTGGTGGCGACACGCCTCGCGGGACGGGCGTCAGCACCTTGGTGGGCGACACCGAATCGTACGGGTTATGTTGATGGCGCGTGCCGCTGCCGGGGCGTCCGCTGAGCGGGGTGCCACTACCAGCCCCGTTAGGGGTGCCGCTGGCCGCACTTCCACGCCCACCGCCGGCGACGTAGTCGTGACGACCGGCGATGCCGACGGTGAGACTGCTCGGATGCGGATGGGCAGGCAGCACCCGCTGACGAGCCGCGGTGGCGAGCTCCTGCAGCTCGCTGTCCTCACCGACCGTCACGTGCAGCGGCACAGAGGCGAGTGTGTGTGGACTTCCACACACCCCTTGAGCGGGTGGTGGCGTGAGGCCTGACGATGATCTGGCCGCTTCCGCCCCACGCCCTTCCTCTATGACCGACGAGATGCGCTGGAGACGCGACGCTGACGGGTACATGATTTCACCCCAGCGGTTGGTGGTCTCAACAGGTGCAGCAGCCGCTGCCATCGTGGGGGCCGCGGACATCAACGCGCGAGCCGCTTCATCGACAGGTGTGGAGCTGTTGCGAGTGGGGTTGTTGCGGGCGAGCACAGGCGCATCTACGCGCGGAAGCGGTGCTGCCGCTGCGGTTGTCGTTTGTTCTGCTGGGACGGGACGACGGGAGGAGGACATTGCACCACCGCGCGGATCCGTATGCATGTGCCCTGTGTGACTCATACGCGCTGTGCGCCGGTAGGTGTGTGCCTCTCGCTTGTATGTGTATGCTTCCTTGGTGTTTCACTCTTCGTACTTGTGAAATGCGTCGAACGATGCGGTCGACACTCTATTCGTTTGCGTTTTCTTTTTCTCTTCGCGCCGAGCGTGCTCTTCTTCACCACGTTGATGTGCCCGGACGTTCTTACTCTGTGTGCGTGTGTATATTGACAACTTAGATGTGGATTAGGGAGAGACTATAGCGTCATACAGACTGAAATAGAGAGAGCGAGAGAGAGAGCGAGCGCGAGAAAAGAAAAGAAAAAGGAACAATGTGAAACGAAAGCTCGATGAGGCGTGAGTGAGTCAGTGTACGTCGAACCACCGTCCCACCAGATGATCTTTCAGCGAGGTCTCTAACGTGCTCACACTTGCAATCGTTTCTTTTTTTTTTTTTGTTTCTCTCCTGACACGTGCCTCCACGCTGTGATCAGAAAAAAAAAATGGCAAAGGTGTTTTCCTTTTTTTCTTTTCTTCGTTGCGGCCTCTTACGCGTCAACGAGAACTGACAGAGAGAGAGAGAGATAAAGGAAGTGGGGAGAGAGGAGGAATATCGTTGGTACCGGCGCCGACATCGTCAGATCTCGAGACCAACGTGCGGAGAAAGGGAGGGGGAATCGAAGGGGGAGGCTCAGTCCATCATGAAGACACGCACACACGTATCCCCCCTTAGTGACGCACGAAGACGAGACAGCTGCTCCCATCACGCACGCCGGTTCACAGCGTCGGACTTGGCACGCGCTACGGTCCACGCGCGCGGAAGCTGGACACGCGGACCCCCAGGCATACCGAGTCGCCCCTTCCTTATCGAGCTCGCTGAGCACTCGTGTAGTCTGGCGACTGCCGTGCCATGAGCCACTCGGGGGTTTGTTGCTCACCACCACGCAGCGAGAGAGAGAGAGGGAGGGTGTACTGGCTGCCACCAACTTATCGCCTCTTTTCACTACTACTACTTTTTTTTTTTCGGCTTGACAGTTCATTGAGAGGTAAAGAGAACAATGAGCACATACTCTGGGAGAGGGGAGAGACACAACTATCTGATCACCGACACTGCATGCCAACGTGCGGCACGTCCCTTTCCCTTTCCCTTTGCTATTTCTTTTCTCCACTTAACCAGACACACACACACACAGACAGACACAGACACACCCACGTAGACACACGCATACAAGCGCACGAGCCCAGGTACGCACACAGGGCGAAAACAAGTAGCCAAACAATAGCAGGCGCACACAGAGAGCTCACGTGTGCACGTGCAGGCCCACTGGGGCCGCTGATTTTCTGTTTTTGTTGTGTGTTCGCGATTACAAGTCGTCTTCCAGGTACTTGTACTCGAAGGTGAAGTCGTCTGTTTCCTTCTTGGACCACGAGTCCTCGTAGTCGAAGTACATGTACGCGCCACGTTCGCGCTCAGTTGTGGCCTCCTTGGGCTTGTCCCTGCGCAGATACCACCGCTTCTGCTCCGTGTGGAAGCGGTACGAGCGGTGCTTCAGCTCCTTCGCGGCGAAGTACTGGTGATACGTCTTCTGGTTATAATAAAAGATGAAGAAGAGGGTCTCCTCATCGAATTTGGTGTAGATGTCGCGGCTGGCGAACACCGGGTGAACATCCTGAGGAAAATACGGGATCGGCTCAATGGCGTTCGGGGGCTCAAAAGGACGCTGCTTCTCGACATCGAGTGTGTGAGGTAGGTTCGCGAGAGACATGTCCAGCATACGGTGCATTGCGGCGGCGTCGAGCGGTGCCGCGTGACGAGATTCGTGCGTGTGTGATGTACCGGTGGCGTGTGTCGGCGCCGCCTTCGCCGCTGTCGGTGCGGTGGCAGCCGCAGAGCTGGCCACCACGGACGCCGCAGTTGGTGCCGCTGGATCAGGTGTGGGGACCGCCGCTGTCGCGGTGGTGACGCCGGTTTGCGCTGCAGCTGCGGCTTGTTGCTGGAGGCGACGACGCTCCCACTCGTTGACGGGCGCGGAGGCAGCGGCTGCGGCTGCTGCTGCGGCGGGCGAGGACGCGCTACTCGCTGCTGCCGTCGTGGCGGCGACCTGCTTTTCCTGTTGCATAAACTTGAGCTTCTCCTGCTCCCAGTCGCGGGCTAGTGTGCTGGTGGCTTGGGCCATGCTCGCCAGGTCACCGCCCTTGGCCGGCATCACTTCATCGCCAAACGTATCGTCGTTCGCCAAGTCATCGTCGGCCCATTCCGCCAGCTGCTCATCCTCTTCCGGTGCGTCCGCGACCATCGCGGCACGCGCAGCCACAGCCGGCACAGAAGCGGTGGCCGCGGTCGTGGGTGCGGCCGCAGCAGCCTGTGCAGGAATAGGTGCCTTCGCGGATGGGGCACTCGGCGTTGTGGCGGTGGCGGAGGCGGGTGTCGCCTTGACGGCGGGGGACGCTGGCGTATGCTTGACACTCGCGGCCGCTGGGGGCTCCGCGGGGGTCTTCTTCGCCGCGGTCTTCGGCGATGCCTTCGCCTCCGTCTCCGCTTCTGGTTCCGGCTTCGGGACCGGCTTCACGATGGGCTTGTCTGGGATGTCGAATGGCTCGTAGTACGACATATCCGCTAAGGTTTCGGCGTCCACATCCTCTTCGAGCACCTCTTGAATGTGGTTCTTGAGGTCGTCTTCGATTTCGCTGGGGTCGACTTCCTCGTTGTCCAGCATGCGCAGGAGCGTTTCCCACGAGTACAGGTGCTGCTGCATCTTCTCGAACTTGACCTGTGCCTCAGTCTTCTCAGAGCCGGACTTGGTCTTGCGGCTGCGACTGCGCGCGGATTGAGAGGCCTCGTATTCTAAAATCTCGACGCGTGCCCGACCCTGTGCGATGACCCCCTTGAGGAACGACTCGGCCTGGGCGAGGGGCGTCTCTGATTCTCCAGCGTTGGCGAGACCCTCCTTGCTGAACGTCTTGGTCTTCATCTCACGCTCAATCGTCTTAAAACGTTGCATCCGCGACTCGATCTCCTTCTGCATGTCCTCAAGCCCGCGGGTGTCCTTCACCTCTGGGCTCGCCACATGAGCCTTGATCTCATCGCGGAAGCGCTGCAGCTTCTTGACCTCTCGCCGCAGCTGATCAGCCATTTTGGCCGTCGCCGGCGTCGTCTCCGCCTTGTGGTACATTTCATCGTAGATCTCAAAGCCCTCGACACACTTCTTGAGCAAGCGGTCAATCTCCGCCTGCACCTTCCTGTTGTTTGCCATGGCCTTGATGACTAGACGAAGAGGAGAAGCAGGATCAACTAGAGGACCAAAAAAGAAAAAAGAAAAAAAAAGAAGAATTACGTGTTAAAAGAAACCACAGAAACACACGCACACAAAAGAAAGAGTATGTTCTTCTCGTCAGTGATCAAAATAGATCGGCTTGCTACACACCACAGAAAACGCAAAAGCCAAAACGAGAGGATGCGCGCGTGTGACACACGCAGAGAGAGAGAGAGAGAGAGCGGTTCAGAAGTGTCGAGAGAGTGTACTAGATGCCGAGGCGTTTCCAAGGGTTTTCGTTGACCCGGGGGCACCACACAATACGCACTGTTGATATGGAGGAAGGGTGTGGTGCACGTCGCCGCCGATCATGGCGTTCACTCTTCTTGTTTCGAGCGGCGTTCAACGCCGTGTGGGGCTCTTTTCATTTTTCTCTCCTTGTTGGAGCAAAAGTCTTCTCATGTTTTTTTTTTCCCGTTTGAGACTTATCCTTGTTGATACCTCGTTCGCATCCGCACATGCGCATCATCGTCACCATCACAGTGGCCAGACGCACACCGCTCACCCCCAATTTTTAACGGCACCGTCCCAGCCGGACGTCACAACACGGCAGGCCTCCAGTGGATGCCACGCGTGCGAGACTAGCATGCCCGTGTGTGCTTTGAAGGCACGCACCATCTCCCCAGTCGACCAGTTCCAGACGAACAGTTTGCCGCTGATGTCGCCGCTGGTTAGATAGACGCCGTCAGGGCTGAAGGCGAGCTGGCAACGCGTGCCGGAGATGATATGACCGGAGTACGACTTCCCTTGCAGGAGCTTCAGACGACCACCGCCTTCATCTTTGAAGACGATGACTTTGTTGTCGAGTGACTGGGCCGCGAGCAGGTCGCTGTGCGGGTGCTGAACAACGTGTGTGATGGCGTGCATGCTGGCATCCGCGAACTGCTTGATCTGCACAGGCACGCGGAAGTCCCAGGTGCGCATGCTGCGGTCTTCCGATGTCGTCAGCAGCTTCGAGCCGCCACTCAACAGGCCTAAATGGAAAATCGCGCCCATGTGGCCCGTGTACTCGCGCTGATACTTGGATGTGCTGGCACGCACGTCGTACAGCGCGACGCGGCGATCCACGGCCGCCAGCACGAGGTCGCCAGCGGCACTGGACGGATGATGCAGGTGCTGATGCACTGGCAGCGCGTCTGGGTTCGTCAGCACTGACCGCAGTGCCCCAGATTCGACATCCCAAAGCGCGATCGTGCCGTCCGTCGCGCCTGAGGACATCAGCGTGGCCCCCGCGACGGTGTCCAGCGACTTGACCGGATGCCGGTGCGCGTCGTAGCTCGCCATGTGCTTTCGCGTGGCGCTGTTCCACAGCTTCACGCCGCCTTGAATATCCGCCGAAAACAAAAGGTGACCATAGGCCGGTGGAGCCCAACGAACGAGCTGAACGCCTGCGACAGACGCTGTCGAGGACGCAGCAGCCGCGCTTGCGTTGTCGCGGAACACGCCGCGCTGCGTACGCGGTATCGTGTTGGCCTTCTGCACGCCGGACTCGGCGAGTTGGACCAGCGTCACTGGTGGCTGCAGGAAGCTGCGGCCCAGATAGTCGGCCTTCTCCATATCCGGCGCGAACTGTGCGGTGTGTGTGGGCACAAGGTCGTCGCCATCTACATCGCCGTCTTTACCCGAGCCGCGATTCCGCACGTCCGCCGCCGCACCGTCGCCGCTGTGCGACAAACCGCCCGCACGCGCGCGTTTTTGACCGGCGGACGCGGCGGCGGCGGCCTGACGAACCGCATTGGCTTGGGCCTTGGCCGCGTCGACTGGCGGCGCGGGGTACGCCTTCTTCACTTGCTCACGGCTCGTCGTGATGAGCGGCTGCATCCGCGCGAGCCACGCCGCTTCGGACGCAGGGACCGGTCTTGTCGGGACGGGCGGGGGCACGAGTGGAAACGACGCCGTGACGTGCCGTGCGTCCATGCCGGTGTCCGCGCGATGCGCGTGCGCCTTCGCATGACCGTTGATGTAGACCTGTCGATAGCTCTGCATGCGCGCCAAGGCAGTTGGCGTGGCAGGCTCGTTTATTGAAAACATGGCTGCAGGCGGGTGCTCAGATTCCTTCGCTTTTTTTTGAGTACCGTGTATTTCTGCTGCTCGTCGCATCCACGCACACGTTTGGAGAGAGAAGGAGGCCAGGATATCGTTGTGTGTGTGTGGGGGGGGGGCGATAGCGTGATATGAATAGATAGATAGAGAGATACATAGAGAGAGAAGTACGCAGACAGCGAGACGCCGCACGCCGTCGTTGATTTGGAACGAGACGGGCGACAATCAGCACCATCATATAGGCACACGATGCTCACCTGGAAAAAAAAGGATCGTACTGTCGTTTTTTTTGTCTCTTTCTTTGTCACCATTTATTGCACGAGAACAGTGAGACACCGGCTGCGGCACTCAGATGTGAAGATGAACGACCCAATTCAAAAAAAAAAAAAAAAAGAAACAATGACGTAGTGGTCTTCCTGAGTCAGAGGCTGCTCTTTCTCTTCCACTTTGCAGTACAGAAACGAGTCTACGAGTGTCTGCAGGTCTCCCTCGGCGATTTTTTTCTTGTTGTGTGTTGTTTGGTGTGGATATTGTGTGATGTGGATGCACCAGTGCAAAAAAAAAAAAAAAAAGCAAAAGGGACGACAACGAAGAGATTCAAACAAAAATGACAACTCTCCTTGAGCAGCCACCACAGCAACATCACCAGCCAGCCTTTCATACACGCGAGTGTGCGCACTCTCCGTCACGTCTCTCGCGGCTCTGATCTCCTCGTGCTGCCTCTCTCCTCCCCTCTCCTCTCCGTCCTCTTCTCTTCGCACGCTCTGCTTGCTCAACCTTCACACGCCATTTTTCTTTTTTTGCTGCCCATCCGTGTTATTTTTTTTTGTTCTCGAATTGTTTCGCTTGTCACAGCTTGAGCTTGTTGCTCGTGTGCCCTGTCTTGGCGGACTGGCTTCCCTCGATCAGGGCGTTGTACCAGTTCCCCTCTGCCTTTTGATCGACGGGCCTAAACAGCGGGAGAAGCACCTCGCGACCGGTGTGGCAGTTCGCACACTCATACGTGAGTCGCTTGATACCATCTTCCGTCTTGGTCGGCAGCTTCACCACCTCTTTCTCGAGTGCGCACGTGTAGTACTGACAGTCGACACACTGCAGGCAGCGCGTACTTTGATGCATGTCGCGCGAGCTCAGAATGACGCGTGCGTTACCCTCCTCCTGGCAGTGTGGGCAGCTGAAGACCTTGTAGTGTGCGCAACCATTGACCTGCTCGAGGTACTGTCCGTGCGTCATCAGCTTTTTCAAGGTCGCGTCATCGCGGATGCGGTTCATGGTCTTGTGGCATTTCGGGCACATCATATCCATCAGTTGACTGATTAGCCACGCCGTCAGAGCAATAAAGATGAGCGAGCCGAAGAGGAGATACGGCACTTGGTACAGCCCGTACTGCATGGTTTTACCCACCTTGCGAATCGCGTTACGCGTCTGCATCGGAAGGAGGCCATTCTCCCACTTGACGTGCATTTCCTGCGCCTGACGGGCGATCGCGTACACGAGCTGTACCGTCGCGTAGCTGGGCTTTCCCTCGCGGACAAGCGGCTGAAAGATGTCCTGGACGGCCGGGTCAAGGAAGTGGAGGCCAAAGTACTCCTCGATGGCGAGGCTGCTCACCAGCTGTACGGTGGCTTCACGCTGCGCGATGACAAGCAGCAGACCGTTGCCGTCAGGTTCCCCAATCGCCCAATCAAAAAAGATGGAGTTGGCGAAGGCCTTCGGTGTGGTGTAGCCGACGGTCGGTACGATGACGACGTACAGGTCCGTCTTACATAGGGACTGCATCTTGTCGATGGCCTGCTCAATTTCCATTCGATCTTCTGACGACAAGATACCCACTAAATCCGTCACACGCTTCTTCGCGTAGCGAGGAACAAGCTCCCACGGCCTGTTGGTCTTACGGTAGTGAATTTCATCGAATGTCTGAAGCTTCTCAAAGGATGCGACGATTTCCTTGTTATTGCGAGAGCGGCCCTCCTTGAGGTCGGCAGCGAGGTCACGGCTTTGGCCGAGCTTGGCAAGTGGCGACAGCAGATCCACCCCGGCGAAGCGACGCGATGTGAGCACGACGCTGGCCTCGCTGCCGGACGAGGAGGTGCAAACACTGACGGCGACACGACGAAACATGACGCGTCGTGCGTATTGTGGTTGTGGTTGATGTTCACCTTTTTTTTTTTTTTTTGTGTGTGCTTTCTTTGTTTAAGTTGATCCACCCTCTCTTCTCTTCTTTTTCTTCTTCACAAGGAGAGACAACTAAACGGATTGTTCTTTGATTGCACTGCGTCACCACGGCTGGTGTGTGTGTGTCCTCGTACTGGCACTCTGCAACAACTCACTATCCCTGCGAGACTCAATTGTATGGATACGCACAGATACAAAAGTTTTTCCCGGAGGAAAGGGTAGATAAGATGGATGGGTTGTGCGCATGGAATGGGTGGTGTGGCAGCTCCGCCGCTTTCTCCACACAAAGTAAGCTGATTGGATATCTCGTTTCATGACACCAAGTCGGTGCTTCAAGTGAGCAGTTCCTGAGAGAGCCGGTCCCTTTTTTCGCTCGCCGTCACAATGTACAACGTTGATACATCTAGATCACTCACTTCACCTTCTGTGATCGTTGTTGTGATGTTACTTTTTTTTTTTTTCATTTGGCTCCATGTGATGCTGCCCCCTGCTCATTATCGTTGACTCGACTTCAGCTGTTGTTCCTCAAGCGCATCTAGCTGTAACATTGCATGCGCCAGCCTTTTGTTTTCGTCCTGTGCGAGCGTCACGTACGTCGTCTGCACACGCTGCCATCGCGCTAATAGCTGATCAAGCCGGTGTCGATTGACGCGACACAGTTCAACTAAGTCCTGCCAGTCCTTCGCCGTCTGCCCTCGGTTATCGGACGTGCTGAGGCCGTCCCAGACCGTACGCTGTTCGTCCGCGTTGGTCACCGTGTAGGTCGGGTTCCACCGCAGCCACGCCTGGGCCCGATCGAGCGGTGTCACGCACTCCTGCGTCGCGTCGCTCGCACGGTGGCGAAAGAGTGTTTCCAAGTCGCTTACCATGGCGGCTAGACGCTGCTCGACGCGCTCGATCGGGACGCTCGCACGGAGGCGCTGACGCGCTTGGAACAACGCGAACAATTCGTGCGCAGTGGCTTTGGCGTAAGCATCTTCTTCCTCCACCCAGCGCAGTACGAGGGCAGGGTCACTAGCGACAGCCGCCACCGCCGCACGCTCGAGGTGCTTGCGTTCTTTGGTGACTGACGCGGCATCGATCCGCAGTGTGGCGGCTGGGTCACTAGTACCGTGGCTCAGCGTGACATCGGTCCGCTCACCCCCTGTAATCCAGCTGAACGGATCGTCGTCTTCCGCGTTGTCGTTGGTGGCGCTATGTGTCTGCGCGGTGTTGTATTCCACGTGATCATCATGCGCATCAACGACGGCGTGGGCGGTGGCGGCCGCATGGCTCATCTCCTGTTCGCCCATGTCGACGCGGTCTAATGCGGCAGTGCTGCGCCACAGCGCGTACACGCCAGCCTCCGGTGCATGGACGTGGGAGAGCTCATGCAACATCTCCTCTAGACGGCCCACGCGTCGCCACACAGACTCGGAGCCGACGTGTGCCCTCCAGCTGTCATGGTTTTCAGTGAACGGACGAACTTTTGAAGTGAGGGATGGTGGTGGCTGCAGAGACGATTCTGCTGTGGCCAATCGCACGTTTAACGTGCCCACCGCGTCCCTCTCAAAGCTCAGCGTTGAGGACGGCGCGTCCCCTAGGCCGGGAATTCTGGCATACCCTGCGCGGTCGTGCACCAGCTCGAGTGCACCAGTCTCCAGCTTCGCTGTGGCCGCTGCCAGACGCTCGAGTACAACCATGTGCGCGGACTCCATGATTCGTCCAACTGCGGATGCGAACAATGAACAACAGCAAAAATAAATAAATAAATAAATAAATAATTAGTAACGGAGGATGTGGAAGAGTGTGCTTGACTGCATAGTACGTGGCTAGTTAAGGGCACACTTGACTCCTCTCGACGCGTGTACGTCACTGGGTGTGCAATGAGGGAAGCGAAGATCGGTGCAAGGCTGTTCAGGCGCTCTGGTCTTTCCGATATCATGCCCTTCCTCGTGCTCTTCGTTCGAGTACCTCCAGAGGAGAAGAGGAAACATGTCGCCACAAATCGGGAGCACGCACCGACAACAACACATGTTGTTACCAGCGTGAAGCAGGACAAAGCAGAGCGAGGGGGAGATGCCCTGAACGACTCGCTTCGTTTATTTAATCGCTCTGTCACTCTCCATCTCTTTGAAAAATCCGTACGTTTTCTCATGCGTCGATGAAACCGGAAGAGAACAAAAAAGAAAAAAGCGAAAGGACAATGGAAAGGTCGTGGGGATACCGCAAGCCAGTTAACTGTACACAAAGCGGCATCACAGTGAGCGTATCGCAACATCGACCACATAACTGATTGCAGGGACAGACAGTGAGTATAGCGGATGGCACGACTTTGCACACGCGCCGACACACACACACACACAGACACACAGAGACAGACGCACACGTACACACGTGTGAGTAGTCTCTTGTCCACTTGACCCTCTCTCTGCGTTCAATGCAAGCTTTTTTTTTTTCAAAAGTCAAAATCGTCCCCGTCGTCACCGCCTGTTGCGTAAGACCACGTCGCGCTTGTAGCCAAGACGCACACCCCAGAGAGAAGCGTCAGACCGAGTGCACCACCGGAGATGACGCTATTATGATAAAGAACAATAGCGAGACCTGGACCTGCGGCGATCAGAGCCCCGCCAACGAACAGGCCAACGAGTTGTAGCGCGTCGACATCGGAGGATGAATCAAGAAAAGAGTTCGAATCCTCGTTGCGCCAGCACAGGAAGAACGGGACCACGGCAAAGCAAAAGAGAACGAAGCACAAGAAGGGATAGCCGTTGTGGTTCTGCACGACGGTAGAGGCTAGTACAATGAACAACACCGCCAGTGCGAGACTGAGCGCACTCGTCACTAGGGGACGCAGACCCGCCATTATGCACGAGGCGCGTGGGAGGTCGCGCAGTGTACAAGACTAAGGTGGCGAGTGAGCGGTGACGCGAGCGGGGAGGTAAAGAGATACAAAAGCGGGCTTTGCGAGTTCACTGTGACGAATTCAGACTGGGACAAAAGGCGGAGAAAAGGAAAAAGAGAGGGAGAAGGGGCGGGAGAGAGAGAGAGGGAAACAAAGTAGAATGGCCGCGCGGGGAGTGATCTTCGGAAGAAAGGACAGCTAATACATCCTTTACCTTTTCTTGTCGCAAACGTGTCCTTCTGTTCCCTCGGACTCTTCGGACTGGCTCGCACAAGACCAACAACGCAGGCTCTTTGGTTCGTCGTTTCCAATACCCGACATGCTTTTCTCTTCCTCTTCCTCTTCCTCTGTTCTTTTCTTTTTAAACCTCACGAGAGTGGGTTTGTTCGCGTATGAAGGCGAAGCTGTAAAGACCGCCTCCTGCATCAGACAACACTCCTCTTCATGGCCCCACAGCCAATCGCATCACGTGCGTTTTAATCAATGTCAGGAGATCCTTCCTCACCTGCGGTGTCGCACCGGCGAGGCGCCTGGCCGTGCGTACAACGCTGATGCCCATCAGGAGCGGTCTTGTTTCCCCGTACTGACCAATCGCGTGTGCGATGGTGCTGGCAATCAGGTTCGTCAGGGGGTGGTCGCGCATTCCGAAGAGCACCGTACACTCCACGGACGGCACCTCCTCGTCGTAGAGCAGTTTACTAGCGCCATTGTGAAAAGGGTCGTATCGCACCATTACACCCGGTGCACAGGTCTCATCCTCCGTAATGAAGATGAGCACGTGATCAAGAAAGCACTGCACCATGAAGTGCAACACGCCAGCACGGTCTGAGCTCTGCGATGACGACGACGGCAACGCAGACTGAGTGGCGCCGGAGGTCGAGAGAACTTCGCCTGTCAGTGTGTTAACACTGATCTGCCGCGCGATCTGGTCGCATGGGATGCGCACGGCCGCGCACTTATCCACTGGCACCACAGATGCGGTCGATTGTGTCGCAGTGTCTTCTGGCATGGGCACCGCCTCTGTCGAAGTGACCGTCTGGCCTCCAAGAACGAAGGCGCGGAACTGCGCCTCCAGATCGTGCTCGGTTGTACCCGCGTTCACCGTGACATACGACATGATTGACGCCTCAACGCCTCTGTCAGGACACAGAGAAAAGCCACACAGCCGAATAAAAATAAGAGAGAGAGAGATCGATGCTAGGTCGCTTGTCACGTGCCACCAATGCTGTTGTGATGCAGGGAAATGCATGGAGAAGAATAAAAAGAGTGACGGGATATGTGCCGCTCCGAATACTCAGCGACGTGGTGAGCCGAAACAGACGGGGACGCATGTGCCGTGGAGCACGACTCCCTCTCTCATGTACGGCGTCTATTCCCCACCAGTCATACTTCTCGCAGCGTTAATGCTGGTGTACGAGGTCACTCACAAAGCGACATGTTGCTCTAAAACGGCCCACACGCTTCCCCTTTTTCTTTTTCGATTTTCCTTGGTTTGTAGTTGGCGTCACCCTGCTGCTATCTTTGAAAAGAGAAGACGAGCGACGAGCGTGCCTTGTTCATCTGATGCACAGTGAAGAAGGCTCACTCATCAAGTGAGAGCACACGCGTGCACGAGTGCACATAATAGGTGACGGCCAAACAAACAATCAAACAGAAGCAGATGTGTGTGTGTGTGTGTGTGAGGGTATCCCGTAGCCTTGACAGACCGAGTAAGCGTCAAACCACGCACGTCTCTCTTCGTCGCTAGTGATGCACCTTAGCGAGAGGGATGAAGACGTCACACAGCGCTTCTTCGATCGTGTTGCTTCCTTCACCACGTCGCACCAGCACAGGTGCCGCCGACGCGTCGTCTTCACCATCCGTGACACCATGCGCATCTGTGCGGTGGCGATGATACACCCACACCTGTTCCTTGTACGTCTGCAGCATGTTCGCGACGAC
The DNA here is from genome assembly GCA_030849045.1 of Wallacemonas rigidus. NCBI lineage: Eukaryota > Euglenozoa > Kinetoplastea > Trypanosomatida > Trypanosomatidae > Wallacemonas > Wallacemonas rigidus. The sequence continues at coordinate 37,836 of JASAOL010000569.1, forward strand.
CGCATCGCAGCTGTACATCGTCATGTTCTTCTTTGCCTTGGTGTGCATCGCGTCTTCACTGGTTTCGAGTTTGAACGTGACGATAAACGGCTGAACGACATGGTCCGCTGCGTGCTGCTCGTCGGGCTCACCCTTCATGCCGTTTTCTGAGCGACGCAACCACGTATCACGGAGGAGACCGAGCACCTTCGGTACGTTCTCTAGATGGAGGTCGAGGCCGTCCCCGCCGCTGATTTTCTGTGTGGCCATCTTCTTGAGCGGGACATAGTAGTCGGAGACAGCAGCCGCAGCAAAGAAGAGCAGCGGGCACGCGGGGTGAGAGAGCCGGCACAGGGTCAGTGCACACTCTCGCAGGAGGTAGAGGTAGTCAACCACGGTATCGAAGGTGAGCTCAAGCACCGTTGAGCGGGTCTCTTTGTACAGCGTCATAAGCGCGCGCACGTCCTCGGGCAATGAGCTGGCGGAGGAGGGTGAGGTGGACGCGTCCGATGACAATGACGGCATTGTCGGCGACCGCTTCTCATGAGAGGTGATTGTCTCAATGAGCACCTCTGTGGGCAGCGCATCCAGCGCACGCCGGAATGGTCGCACCGCGTCCTTGTGACGCAGCAGCACGCACGCCCAGCCGCGTGCAGCGAAGGCCTCGGTGAAGTAGGCGCCTCGACCACCGCTGCTGAAGTTGGTCAGGTAGCGCACGGCGTTGCGTTCAAGCGGAACAGTGGTCCCTCCGCTGGTGATAAAAGCGATGCCGGGGCACGCGGCCGGTAAGGCAGAGACGAAGGTGGACAGGCGCACGACACTCTCATTGAGCCCATCGCGTCGGGAGGGTTCTAGATTTTCACAAAAGAAAGCGTCAATTGTGCTGTCCATTGTTTTTTTTTTTTTTCGTTTGAGACTTCTTTTTGACGAGCTGGTCTTTCCGCGCGACTCGGAGTAAGTGTGCGATAAACTGCACGATCGCACCATCGTGTCGGTGTGGATGAGAGGAAGAAGCGGAGTAAGTAGAGAGTCGTCGATGCGGTGACGCACGCAGAGAGCGCGCTGAAGCGGAGCGCGTGCCGTCGCGCGGGATGACACACGTTGGTGCGACACTGCACTCCCACATCGTCTTTTTCTTCCAAGTTCTCTGTGAAAGGACTCGCTCGACCCGTTGTCGGTGCGTTCGCCCTGCACCGCATATGTGCGTGTGTATGTGTGTGTGAGGGATTGCTTACAGTTCAAAAAGACTCTTTCGTTCTCTGCGAAACGACACAAGCCACTCTACACGGTCCACACACACACACACACAGATAGTGTGTGGTACAGTTGTTCACGGCTTGTTGCTGCTTAGAGATCACTGAACTCGCACTGCAGTTCCTCATACAGCTCACCGGCGGCTTCCTCGAGCTCGCGCTGACGATCACGCAGACGCGCGCAGAGGCGCTCGGCTCTCAGACACCGCCGTGCGACGCGATGTGGCGTGTAGTACGCCAGGGCGTGCCCTTGCCGATCCTCCAGTGCCACTTCACCCGCCGCGGCTGTGATGGCGACCGCTTCGTCCGCCTCATCCTCATCCGCTAACGTAGTGGTGCCGACACGTTCCTGTACCTCTTCATCTTCCTCGGCCTGCGCTTCCCTCTCATCCTCCTCTTGCTCTTTGTCGTCTCCGAGAGGATCAATCGCACCTGTGGAGCGAACAAAGAAGAGGCCGCCGCGCTCATGCCTCGGGAGCGCGTGCGTTAACGGACACCACAACTCATCGTGGAGAGAGAGGCTTGGTTTCAACGGTGCGACCATCGCTGCTGCCGCGGTCCCAATCAACGTGACGGGCTGGGTTTCCGGCGCGCCAGGCGTGCCGGTCGCGTCGGTGTGCGCGTGAGCTTCTGCGGCACAGCCCGTGATGGCGCCCGCACTGGCGTGTGCATGGCTGCTTTCTCTTTGGGCTTGAAGCTGCCGTTGTGTCTCTTCGTACTTCGCCGCCACCTTCTGTGCTTCTTTGCACTTCGCACGCGCCAGCGCAGCGGCGTCGGCGGCGGCCTGCCTGAGGTAGAGCGGCACCACGTTGGGACTGCTGTGGCTCGCCAACGCGCGGGCCATCTCCACAGAGGCCTCGTAGTGCGCCTTCTCGACGTCTTGAATGCGATTAATCCAGCGGATGAGATAGGCACGACTGCCAGAACACTCGTCTCTCTCCACTGCGGCGCTTTCCTTCACTTTGGCCTGCAGTGTACGCAGCCCGGTGCTAACCTCCTGGAACTCTGTCAACACCACTTTTTGAATCACGCGGTCGAGGTCACTGGCAGCCGCGTTACCCGCTAATGCCCGGTTGAAGTGCTCCTTCCAGGTGTGGTACGCCTCGCAGCGTCTCTGCTGAAGTTGTAGCGCGGCTTGGTAGTCACGCCGAAGTGCGTCGGACATGTGCGGAGGGGGCTCTCTCTCTCTGGTATGCGTTGGTGTGCTCCTGGGTGCGATTGTGCAGCTCACTCAAAAAGTGAATGCCGGAAAGGCCGTTTGGGGCGCGAGAGACGCAGCGGGAAAACGCCGGTGGCAAAGAGTGAGCGTGTACAGTAGGATGAGAGAGCGAGAGAGCGAGAGAGACCGTGAGGTGTGATGAGGGAAATCGTGAGCACATCCAAAGAGAAACAAATAGCAGTCGCGCACCATGCGTAGGTTGAAGCGGAAAGACTCAGAACACAACAGCCCGGGAGAGTGGGTGGGTGGGTGAGTGAGAGGAGGGGGTGGGGCGACCCCTTCAATATGGTGTACACCCACTGACACACTGGCACACGTTGTGAGTGGATAAAGTGCTTCCCTACTGCGTTGTGCCAAGCGACGCTCGTGTGAGGTTAAGTGAGGAAAATCACGCGCCGTGCACGTGTTCTTCTTTTCTCCTCTTCTTTAAATCTTTTTTTTTTGTTGTTGTTGTCCATGATAACAAATGACCAGATGAACACAAACGAAGAACAAACCGCAAAGCAAAAGAACAAGGTGCAGATCATATATACATACATGTCGCCGTATACAAGGATAGTACCCGCTTCAAGAGACAGCAAAACGCACGCGTATTCTTTGGTCGTGCCCTCCCCACTCCCTGGGACCCATGACACAAAAGAGAGCGCGCGAGAGAAAGGGATTTTTGTTTTTTTACATTTCTTGGGGAGCCCGACTACCTCTTTTTGTGTTTCCTCTCTTAATCTCCTTTCTTCTACAGCACACCAGTACTCATCCACGCGAGCTGCGCTCTAATATCTTCACAGACAATGGGCAGGTAACCTCGATTCTCACCGGCGTGTGTGAAATAGTACTCGCCAGAGGCGAACCCCATGGCGATACGGGCATTGTCAATCAATTCAACGTCTCCCGATGCGATGGCGGCCTCGAAGGCACGCTCGAAGCATTCCATGGCCCCGTCGTCGTTGGACTGCGCGCGACTCACCTCTCCCAGCTTCATCGTCGCCCGGCACACCTTTGACGGGTCGCCGAGCTCGCTCGCCAAGGCCAGCGCCTCCTTCAAGGACGTGTTCGCATCCGTGGTGAGCCCCAGGCGCTCCTCGAGACCGGCGACATCGAGCAGCGCGCTGCATTCCTCGGGGCGGTTCTGCTCACGGCGTGAGGTCAGATGAAAAGATCGTTGATATGCCAAGGCCGCGTTGAGGTTGCCCATCTGCTCGCTGAGATCGCCAAGGGCGTGGTAGGCCTGTGCCTCCTCAAGACCACGCTGGCTCCGTTGCGCGGACTTCACCGCCTGCTCCAAGTAGCGCTTGGCCAGCGCAGGGTCGGACTGACGGTAACGCTCTCCCAACACTTGATACACGCGCACAAGCTCGACGCTAGCCTCACGCGCCTCGTCAGCGCGGCCCAGTGCGACGGCCATGCGGTACATGCGCTCGTACTGTTCGGCGGCCTCCTCGCACATCCCCTGTCGCTCGTAGAAGCCACCGAACCGGTGCCGAACGGTCTGCTCAAGCGTGCGATCGAGCGACTCCATCGCGTAGCGCAGAGCCGCCTCGTAGTGCCACGCTGCCTCTTCCATATCACGTGCCTTTTCGAAGAAGTCAGCCAGGTTCATACAGTGGGCATTCACGCCCTCGAAGTCGCTGCGGTGCCGGAGGGTTTCGACCAGACACAGCTCCTCCTGCACCCATGCCATCTCCTTTTCGCTGAGCGTGAAGTACGTCTTGGAGAGCGCGTCCACACACACAGGCTCGCGGTGTGCGAGCATGAACAAATGCATATAGGACTGCACGCAACCCTCCTTGAGGGCGTGTACGCAGAGGTGAAACGGACGGGAGTCCTTCTCCGGCCGTGTGACGACGACATCCGTGCGGCCGGAGGTGTGCAATGACTTGGCGACCGCTCGCTCACGTGCGGTGGCCTTCGCCGAGCCCGCGGCGGTGGTGTTTAGGTGCGTCCCAAAGCTCGACTTTGACGTCCCAAAGCCGAACGAACGTAACGTGAGGGCGTCCCGCTGTGCGGTCGTTATGAAGCCCGTGTCCACCGTCGACGGCGGTAGTGGGGAGATGTGACCACGACCCAATCCCACCGCCGTCCGCTGCGACGAAGACGGTACCTTTCCGGTGGGTGCGGTTGGCTTGTACGATGACGAGGCCGCACCCGATGTCGCCCCGAGACGACCGGCGGGTGTCGCAGCGGCGTCGGCAGAGTTGGGCTTACGTGGCGGGTAGGGGCGCCGCACACCGCTGCTGCTAGCGCTTGCGTTCCCGGTGCGCATGACCAAAGACAGGGAACCAAGCAGATGAAGGACAACCACGACAACAAAAACAAACTAAAACAATCAGCAACCCGGATGACAGTCGGAGAGAAGCGCGCCAACGTGGACCACGCTTTTTGGATTTTTCTGTTCTCCTTACACGATCGGATTCCTACTGTGTGCACTGCTCGCTCCTTTTCCTTCGTCTTCTTCCAACTGTAGCTTGAGACAATGAAGGGCAGGGCGTATACACAGAGACACACATTGCCACATAGTAAAAGAGAGAGAGAGAGGGGGGGGGGGGAGCGAGATGGATAGATAGATAGAGAGAGAGAGAAGCGAGGTATAGATGTGATACGTATGACACATTGTGCGCGGCGAAGCACTTCTGTTTGTCAGCGGTTTGCTGCATTCGACTCGCCACGGTGGTGATCTACCCACTCAACGCGACGCTGTCGCGAGGCACCGAACCTCTTTTTGATGTGGGCCCATCGCTTGAATTCGCGACCCGCCTTCTTTTTTGTTCATTTCACATCGTTCGTGTTGCTTTAGACAGCATTGTGCGCCGAAAGGCAACCACAGAAAAAGCAACAGCAACAACAACAACATACACACACAGACGAAAAGCACCATCGTCACCTACAGCAGTGATGCGAACAGGCCTTATTGGTTTATTGATTCGCCTTCACGTTCGCTGACCCACGTCCGCAGCTCTCTGCTTGGCTCGCCAGCGCTTGCGCAGTTTCCGTAGCTGCGCGGCACCTTCTGGTGTGACGGTGTTGGCGAGTCCAAGCTGTGGGCCACACCGCACGACAAACCCTTCAGAGCCGTAGCCCGTCAGCATACGGCGCGCGGGCAGCGGCACGTTCATCGGTATATCCGGCAGCTTCCCTTCGCGATCCCACCGTGTCGCGGTCAAGTAGTAGAGAGCGACGTCGAGGGTGGTGCCGTCAAAGGGCGTGGACTCGATGAGACGCTTGAGGTCCTCCAGGCTAGTAATAGGGACCACCGCCTCCACCCCGGGTGATGCCGTCGACGCCGTCGATGACGCAGACCACGCGCTCCCCGTGGACACGCCGGACATGAACAGCGGCACCGTCCCGCGTCCAGAAGTGACCACATTAGTTGATCCGGCACCACTGCTGCTGAGAGCGCCACTACCACCTAACGCGCTCCCAGCATGACCACCTGTGTGATTGCTGTGGTGCGCACTGTGACCTGTCCCCAACGCCAGCGCGCCGTACTCGACGAAGCAGATCCCGCGGCTGACACCGTTCTGTGGCTGTGTGTAAAGACGGACCGTGGTGGGATGCACCTGGGGATGGAGGCTACACAGGTACTCGCGAACCGCCGACTCGGATACGTGCCACGACAGACCAGAGATCACCAGCACATTGAAGCGGCCCTCTGCCGGACACTGCCGCAGTAAGCGCACACCACTCCCGCCCGCACTGGTCGTGTGGCTGGTCGGCGCGTCGGTCAGCATCGGCGCGGTGAGCACCATCGTGGGCGGCGGTATGATCGCCGTGTGATGACCGGGCGCGGCGAACATCTGCGCACACGCCTGTCTTGACTCCTATCTGTATCTCTTCCTGTGTGCATGTGCGCATGGTTTCGAGAGAGAGAGAGAGAAAACGATGTGGATGGATAGGGGAAGTGAGTGTGTGTGTGTGTGTGTGAGGGAGAGGAAGATGGACGCACATTGAACACCAAGGTCGCCGGTGTACATGTATGATTGAGGCCATGAGCAAGGAGGCGCACGCGAAAAGGAACCTTGCCGCTTCGCGTGACGCCGCAGTGGATTAGCCGCCTTCCAATGCGACGTTCTGCATGCTTCACTACCTCGACAAAACTCACATGAACTATTTTTCCGGAAAGAATATTTTTGGTCGCTGCTCATCTGTGAGAAACGCAATAGCGTTGACCCGCGCACACACACAAAAGCACACACTTCATCAGTGCGACTCCTCTTCTCTACTGCCTCGCTTTCTTTTCGTTGACGGCGCTAAAGCGCACGCTGAGGGAGGAGCGCTGCCGCCTGTGTGAGACGGTGGCGTACGTCGTCAGACAGCAGCGAAGATTGGGAGCACATGTCTTTTTCCGCACGCGGCTCGATGAGGCATTCGAGTTGTTGACGCGTGAAGCCACCTGTCAGCGCGTGTGCACAGACGAGGTCCACGGACGTCTGCCCGATGTCTAGCTGCGACGCCACTGTCGGCGCATGGGTGAGGAGGAGCGACAACACGCGGGCACTGCCACGCGTCACGAGCACATCCTTCGACAGGCTCTGCCGACAGGCGGCTGAGAGCACGGAAACGACTTCTTGTCGATCAGGAGGAATGACACCATCGCCTGCCGCACCCGCGTACTCGAGGAGAATGGCCAGATACGTCGCCAGCAGAGGCCTCACACCACGCACGGCCTGTGCCTCAGACGCGGTGGAGGGCGACGATGTGGGCGGTGACCTTCGTTGGAGACTATGTGAGAGCCCTGTCCAGTACGGTGCGAGGTCGGCGTCGGCCAACGCCCTCTTGCCGCGACAAAGGAGGCTCACCATCAATATCGCCACATAGGTGTCGAGGCGCACGGTTGTTTGTACGGCACCAAGCTGCAGCCCTACCTGCCCCGCCAGAGCCCTGGTGTGGAGCGCGTCCAAGGAGCGCATAATGGAAAGGCGTGCGCGTGGTGCCCAGGCCGACATCCCGTAGAAGAGGAACATCACCACGCCATCCACGTCACGGTCCATGTACACGCGCCACAAGTCAACTTGGAGGGCCGTCTCAGTGGCCTTCTTGACGCTCTCGGGCATCCATGCTTGGCTCAGGGCGTGCAGATGGTGACAGACCACGTACAAACTGCCCGCGTTCAGCGTGGACAGCGGAGGGCCCGCCACGTGCGCGTGCTGTGGCCACTGCTTGAGCGCCTGGCTGAGGCTTAGCATGGTGGTGACCAGCGACGCGCGTTGTGGTGCGGACGTGCGTGCGGCGTCAAGTAGACCCAGCGCACGTGTCCACAGCGCATCGGCACCGAGAACATCGCGAAGAACATCCTCGCAGCCAGAGGTGAAGGGCACAGGAGACGGCGCGTAGCTGAGCTGCGAGACGATCGCACACCACTCATCCGGGCCAGCTCCCGCGACGCACTCGACAAGCGAAAACGACCTGATCAGCGCTTCGCGATGGGAGCGGCTCTCACACTGCGTCAACAGTGACCAGACGAGACCGAGGTCCGAGGCACCGGCGATGTCCGTGGCGAGGCCGAGCACGTGGCGCTGCACAACGATCGACTCCAACTGCAGGCGCGCGGCTGCCGTTGACGTGAGGGATGCGGCTAGAGCTGTTCGCTCATCCGATGCGATGGCGAGATCGGACCGCGGCGCTGTAGCTGAAGATGGCGGCGGAGAGGTACTCAGCGTGTACAGAGCGTCCGTCGAGGCGATGGGGAAGCGATGTTGAACGGCGAGAAGACGGCGTGCGACGGGCAGCGAAACGGCACTCGCGGAAGGCGTCGGCGTTGAGCCGTGTGGCGGTGCTGCGCTGAGCTTTGTGCACAGGACCTCGAGGAGGTGGTGGTGCGGGGTCTGTTCACCGAGGGCCGCTATCTGCAGTGCATCCACTGCGGTGAGAACGAGACGTTCAGAGGGCCGCGTCAGAAACGACTCGAGTGTTTCTGTGAGTAGCCGTGTGAGCGGCCGTGTTGCGATGAGCGGCTGGAAATCCATGCCACCTGACATGGTAGTACGTGATAATAATCGGACAAGAAGAGGATAGGTGTGTGTGTGTGTGTGTGCGTGCGGGGAGGGAAGGGAGAATGATGAGCTACTTCTGGGAGAAACGACCAATACCACTCGATGCCCGGTGTCCCATGTGTGTGTGTGTGTGTAGATGTGTGGATGGCACGCGAAGTACAAACGAGTCGTTCTCAACTCAACTCCGTTGAGTGGTCGGCACAAGTCGCAAACCTACCAACTAGACATGCACACAGATACGCTACGAACCATGGCGAAGAACGTGTAGGCTCGCGTAATGATCAAACACGTTCAAACCATCCAACTTGTCGTCGCTGTCGAAGTGTCTTGTGCTCTTCTTCACCTTCGCGTTCCTCGCGAGGTGGATACTTAATGTGAGTCATGACGTGATGTACGACGGGAAAAAGGGACAGTGATAATAAGAATAGGAAAATATGACAGCACCAGGTCAAGCTGGCTGTCAAAACCGTTAAAGTGAGGTGAACCCTGCCTTTGATGTGCGCCGCGCACGTCCATCTATCCATCGCCGTGTCATCACTTCTTGGCCTGATTCACGTGGTAGCGCAGCCAGAGGCCATTGTGCTCGAGCTTCTCCACGCTGTCGAGGGTGTAGGTGCCGCTGCCGGTCTTGTCCAACCCAGGAGGTGGCATCACCAGAGCCAGCTCGGACGGATTGCCCACGATGACGGGGATGTGCATGAGGCTGAGCTCATCGAGACAGCCCTGGTTCAGGAAGGAGCCGTTGAGTGTACCGCCTCCGTGAAGGGACACGGTGTCGAGGCCGAAGTAGTCCGCCAACTTGTTAACGGAGAGGCGCACATTGAGCTCGTCTTTGCCAGCAAAGATGTACGGCACGTGTACCTTCTGGAGGTGAGCCAGGAAGGCATCGCTGACGTGATTCTCCACGAGCACTTCGATAGGACGATCGCCGTCGTAGAAGTGGAAGTCACGACCAGCAATCGTGTTCTGGCTCCATCCTGTTCGGCCGTGCGGATCCACCACGGCCATGAAGCGCTTTCCGGCCGGTGGCCTCGATGTCTTGGTCAGCTCCGCCCAGTAGTCGGTGCGAGGGATGCTGCCAGGCGCCGCAGCCGGATAGGTGGAGGGATCCACGGTGTCCACTTCCGGCTCAATCGACTTACGGCCCACGAAGCAAACGGGTGTCTGCGGCAGGAAATGTGTCTTGTCGAGTTCGTAGTACTTGGGCAGGAAGTAGTCCATGCCGTCCACGGCGAAGAGCTCGGGACCGGCGATCTTGCCATCGAGCGACACGAGCATGTGACATATCACCTTCGCGTTCTTCTGCGTCATCGCCGTTGTCTTGATGCGTTCAAGCGTGTCAGAGCGAGTGTGTGTGTGTGTGTGCGTTTTGCGATATTCCGTTTTGAGGAGATTTTTTTTTTCGTTGTTGTTGATCACAGATCATAAAAAGAGCAGAGGCGAAAGAAAAGAGGAGATCAGGGTGGAATAAAGACAGTCACCGTGAACCACGCGGAGGGGGGGGGGGAGAGAGAGAGACAGAGAGAACATGAGGGACGCGACCAACAACAGATATCACTAGGCGAAGCGCGAAGGCCCAGTGCCTCTGAAGGCGCGGAGAGACGACACCGTGCCCAAGCGCCGCACGCGCTACCTAACGGAAAGAAGGCCAATATATATATATATATATATCAAATATACACATTTACCCATATGCTGAGACGTTTTTTGTTGTTGTACATGTGTGTGTGTGTGTGTGCCTCTGGCTCTGTTTTTACCAGCTTCCGGTTTTTGTGTGCGTGTAAACTTCTGAAGGAGGGAAAAAGGAACTTGGAGTAAAACGACACCGGAAGAACAGTGACAGGCCGACCACTCCGTCGAAGCGGGGGAGGCGGCGACTGGCGAAAAACAAATAAATAAATGCAAACACAGTCTTCAACTGCTTTTTGTTCTTCCCACGCCTTGCACTTCTGTGCGCACATACAAAAAAATGTAATCTAATATGCGTACACACATCACTTCTGATTGTCTGTCCCTGATACACTGCGGCGCTTTTTTGATTCGACCGCGCCGAGCTGTCGGCCAGACAAACTTCCGGTGCTCTTCGACAGCGAGCTGCGACTGCGCTTCTCGCCACTAAGGTGACTCCGTGGCACGTTGACATTTCCAGGTAGGCTCTGCAGACAGTTGATACTGCCGTCCCGCGGTCGGCTCTTGGACGCATCACGACGGACGGTTGCGGCCAACGGAAGGCTTGGTTTACGTACGGCAGAGGCCGCCCCCTCGCGTACCGAGGCAGGCACGGGAGCAGCGGAGGCGCGCCGTTCCCGGACGAAGCCGCGACGCGCGGGGGCGGTGCGTGGAGAGGCGTTCTCTGGCACGCCTGTTGTCGAGCTGCTGCTTGGTACACTGCTCCCACGCTGGCTCTGCGTGCTGCGGGTGCTGTCCTTGTGGCCGTTGGGCGATCCGTCCCGCATGGCGTCGGGCTCACTCGCCTGTACCTCCTCCTCCTCCTCAGGGCCGCACGGCATCACTCCAGTCGCCGGCCTGACGTCCACGTCGGTCAAAGCATTCGCGCTGAGAGGCATGAGCGCGCTAATGGTGGTCTCGCGCATTTTCTGTTGATAGGTGCGCACAAGTGCGTCCAGCGCGGCCTGCACCGCCGGGGAGGGCTGTGCGGAAGGAAACGCCATCTCCGCAGTCCGCACCGTCGCCAGAGTGGCCTCACGTGTCAGCTGTTGAAGTGTACTAGCGGCCAGGGGCTCTGGGTACTGGGTGTAGGTGCGGGCCTCCGCCACGAAACACTCCTGTGCGCTTGTCAGGTCTTGTGTTGTGCACCGCTCAGCCTTATCCAGGCTTGTTGCATGCTCGTCAAAGGCCTTCCGGAGCTGATCCAGCGATTGCTGTGCGCGTGCCTGGCGCTGTGCGTTAATGGCCTGAACAGCATCCACGTGTCGCTGTGCGGCTGCCACACAGGCCTCGGCGAGCTCACGGAAGCTTGCGTTGAGGCGCTGGGCAATTCGACGGCACTCGTCATCAAGTCCGGAGAGAAAGCACGGATTGACCACCTCACCAGAGGCGGAAGAACAGGGCAGCGATGAAGTGACGGCGATTTCGTCATTCGGAGCACACGAGGCCACAACAGGTTGGGGCGTACTCGCAGACGGGCGCGTACTGCTGCCATACGCGTTCCCGCTACTGTTCACCGCTCCGAATAAACTCTGCGGCACACGACTGGCAGACAGACCACGCTTGAGAGTCTGACCACTACGATTCGTCGCAGGTGACGCGGTTCCGCGTGTGGGTGAGCCTGCCTGGGAGCTCGGCGCGGTGGCTGCGGCCGTTGCGGCCGTCGTGACGACACTGCCGCGTTGACTCACAGGGTGGCTGCCTAGCGCACCGCGTGCGTGCACCGGCGCTGGTGATGACCGTCGTGAGGACCCGCTGACGGCGGCGTTGGCGAACGGCAAAGGTGGAAGCGAAGCGGCATTCGCGGCAGGGAAAAATGGGGCGGCCATTGACGGCAACGCAGGCGAGCCCGCTACCCTCTCACTACCCCCATCGATCCCCTGTTCCTCTTCGCCCTTCTCCTCGTTGCCGTGCGCCTCTTCCTCGTCCGGCTTGCCGTCGCTGACCGGCCGTGCCGATACAGGTTCAAACGCCGCAGCGGAGTCGACAATGGTCAGCATCTGCCGCTTCCACTCGCTGAGCTTGGCCGCTGTGTCCTCAGACGCGCTTTGTAGTGCTGTCTTCGATTGTCGCACGGAGGCCTGTACGATACGCTGGAGCGTGTTCGCTTGGTGTTCGAACCGATGCAGCGCCTCACGGTAGACACCATGGAACTGCCGTAGTTTCTCTTCCTTCTCCTCGATCATGACCAGCAAAATCTTCTGCTGAGACTCGGAAATGTGTTGGTGTGCCTCGCTCGTTTGGCGATCGTGCATGAGCTGCGCCACACTCTCGCGGAGCTCGACGACCTCTTCTTCCGTCCTCTGCGTGGCTTCGTGCTCCTCCCGTGTCACGTAGTACCCGCCCCGCTCGCTGACGCGCTCCTGCAGCCGGTTCCGAATTTTCTGGTTTTCCGTTTCAAGCGAGCGAAGACGAACGAGAAGCTTCTCTTTTTCTGTGTTGGCCGCGTTGCGAATCGAGCGCGCTTTGACGGCGTAGTGGAGCGTGGACTTGGTCTCCTCAATGTCGCGGCCCACAGAGGAGATACAGGCAATCATGAGCGTCCGTGCTGTGCCACCGATGGAGTCCTGCAGGAGCTCCGTGAGCTTTGAATCACGGTACGGCACGTGCGTCGGACGTGTGGCCTCGCTGGTGTTCGACAGCGCGAGGAACACACTCTTCAGAGCAAGCAAGGACTTGTTGATCTTACCCGCTTCCGCTGCTGTCGCCCCACTCGCCTGCGACTTCTTCAAGCTCTCCGAGCCGGCGAGGTCGACGAGAAAGAGGTGCGCGACGTCCATTTGCTCCGTGTACTCGTTGTACTGTTCGAAGTCGACGATGAACACCACGTGCGAGCGACTACTGCGGTCGTTCATCAATGTGGCCGCGGTGTGGCGCCAGCGGAGGCCACTGCTGATGGCCTCGTTCGCATCGCTCACGCGGCAAAGCGTCGTCTTGCAAGTTGAACGCGGGAAGCCATTGATGAGTGTGACTTCCTCCTCACCGTTCGCGCTGAGCATGTCTGTGAGCTTCTCGTTGTAAATTTCAATTATGGACAGTGTGAGGGCACACTTCACGCCATCGCGGGTCTTCGCCTGCAGGTGATCGAGCATCTCAGCAATAACCTTGTGCACGAGGCCATTGTCAGCGCCGTCCTGGCCGAGCATCGTGTAGGTCTTGCCGGTACCCGTCTGACCGTACACCATGATGGTGCCATTGAGACCGTCCTTTACACACTGAAGAATGGGACGGGCGACAGCGAGAACGTCGTCCTGCGTGCACGAAGGTGTGAAGGTGTAGTCCGGGTCGTAGGTCTTTGAGTCCATGAGAATGCGTCGACTTTGAATGTCCAGACCTGTGGCTGGTTTTTCATTCTCGAACAGTGGACGGCACCGCACTGCGACTTTGATGCTACTCATGATGAAGGGGGGGGGGGAGAGAGAGGATAAAAGCAACAAAAAACAAAGATAAAATCTAGCGGCAGTAGAGGGGTTGGGACCCGTGTGTGTGTGTGTGTGTGTGTCTGCAAAGGAACAATGGCGAAAAGAAGAGGAAGTTAACGATGGAGTGCTACACAGTTTTCCTCGCTCTCCTTTTTCAAAAGTTGTTGCTGTGTGTGTGTGTGTGCGTCTATTCTAAGTAACACCTGCAATTTTTTTTTCCAAACTCAACGAATACGTGATGAAACGGTGGAGAGAGTGTGTGTGTGAGAGAGAGGTGAGACTGCTTAGCAGCAAAAGGCACGCGTGTACGTCAGACATCATGTTGCCAAAAGAGCGAGAGGCCCCACACAATGTGACACAGCCAACGCCTCTTTCTTTTCTTTTTTTGTTTTTCTTTGGTAAATTAATTTTTTGTCTGTTCGAAAAAGCCCACAAAGAAACAAGCAAACATCACTAGTGATGCCAATGACAGCCCAACAACAAACAGACATGGGCACGACGAGTGATTCCACCCACTCTGCCGCTTCCTCTCACACTGTGGATAGTCAGTGCCCATGGTGAGAAGCTCATCTGCGCACCTCGAAGCTGCTAAACTCACGGTGCACGACGGGCACCTTCTTTTCGTCTGCCTTTGCCTCCGCATGTGTCTCAGGCTCTGCCGCAAGCAGGTCCGTGACAGTGACCGCCGTGACACTCGACTTGGGCGAGCCGGTATGGCACCATGCTGCGAGCTGACGCACCTGGGTACGTGTGCCCTCCGCCACAATCTCAACCGTGCCGTTAGGCAGATTACGGACCCAGCCCGTCACTCCGGCTTCCTTGGCCGCCTTCTGCGTGTGTTTGCGGTAGAACACACCCTGTACCTTACCTTCAACGATGATGTGATGTCGACACACTTGGCCGGCCGCCGCCGAGGTCGCCTTGCTGCTCATGCTGTGTCCTTTTTGTCAACCCACGATTCTCAGAGAAGGTGTGTGCGGGTGCGACAAAAGAACAACAACAACAACAACAACAACAACAAAAAAAAGAGAGAAACCGTGCCGCGCAAAAAGGACGAGGAAGGCGAGCGATGATGTTGAACATGTGAGGGCAACAACACATACACGCACAGAATGTGACGAGCGCGAGGTCCCACAGCGAAACCGTCGCATTACCGCTACAACGACCGACGCATTGTTAATGTGGCACGGAGAGTGTCAACTTTTTTTTTTTCACCGCAGTTCCGGGATATATATAGATTTTCGCTCTCCTGCTTACATCTTTTGTCTTGCGCATGATAATGCAGCGAATACGACCAGCATAGGCGCCACAAGCACGACCGAAGGACCGAGAGCAGGTCAACACAGCAGGTTGCACAACGACAAAGCACGAAGGGTGAGCAGAGCCACCAAAAAGGTGAAAAAGATACCAGAAGAGCTAGGATGGTATCAGCACGTGCAGAGATGAGCAAACAAACAATACATGCCACAACAAAAGCTTGTACATGAAGAAAACAAGGAAAAAAAGAAAAACTGAAAAAAAAAAAAAGACAACTGGCTCGATCACTGCTCTTCAGGCTGCGCCGACAGATGCCACAACACGAGTTTGCGGGGGCCTCACGCAAGCACATATCCACCCTAGAGCTCAGGTACTTCCTGCATGGCCGCAATGGCGGCGTTGACAATTTTTTGTAAGCTGCTGACCTCCTTCAGTACCCGCGCACGGGCTTCAGCATGCTTCTTTTCGGGAATGAGTTCAGGCAGGGTGGTGCTGATGTCATCGACTTTTGTTTTGATGCGCTGCTGCAGAATGGTCTGAATAGCCGTACGGTCCTTGATCTGCACTTCCAGCTCACGTTCTGCTTTGGTGAGGCGCTCCCGCAATGGCGTCGTGTCCGCGGCGCCCTTGGCGGCGGCTGTTGGTGGCTTGGCGTTTGCCGCGCGGACAGCCTTTTCGAATTGCTCCAGCCGCTGCTCGTATTCTTTCGACTTGGCAGCCCAGGCCCTGTCGCGAGCAGCGTTTTCGGCCTGCACAGACGCACGCGCCGCCTCCATTGCCGCGACGCTGGGTGTGTCTTCTACCTCTGCTGCGGTCTGGCCTTTCTCCGCCGCGTCTGCGGAGCTGGGGGCGAGCCGGCCCCACACCCCTTCCACGAGCTCCTGCAACGCCTGCCACTGACGCTGTACGGGCGCCACCGCATCCGCTAAGCGCTCGTCGCCGTGGCTGGCACCGATGGCCTCGCGCAGCTTCCCGAGCTCAAAACGCACCTGCTCAACGTCGCGTGTCAGGCGACGGCACTTCGTTTGCTCCTCGCTGAGCGCCTGTTGGGCTTGAAGTGCCCTGGCATCGTGCTCAGCCATGATCTGATGGAGCTCCTCGTTCAGCAATCGACGAGCCTCGCTAGCCGGCGTGTCGCTTTCCAGCAGACTGTGGCCAAGATTCAGCACACGCAGCTGATCCTGTGCGGAGGTCAGTTGGGTCTGCAGCGCGTACACCTTCCTGTCGTACTCCGCCTTGACCCGCGCCTCCCACTGCCGCGCGCGATCCTCAGCGAGACGATGGAGCAGTTGACGCTGCTGCTGCCGCTCTGCTGCCGCCATATCCTTGTCAGCGTCGCCAGCACCGGCCGCTGTGCGGGGCACACCGGAGCGCATCAGCACCTCGACGAGCTTCTCATCTGCCGTCAGCGTGCGAGCAGGATCAACGTCCGATGCGTACGCCCCACGCGAGGTAGTGTCGTCTGCGCTGTCCCCGGCGGCGACGTGCGATTGGGCGACGTAGGCCTCGGCCTCGGCCTGCGTCATACCGTTCAGTGGCACGGGCGGCGACTGTGATGGTGGGCGGGGCGTGGTGGGGCTGTGCTCGGCAGCATCGCCCAATCGGTCCTCCAACCGCTGCACATGCGCATCGTACGCATCGAGCTCTTCCTGCAGCTGCAGGATCGTCTCATCGCGCTCGTTGAGGCGCGTCGTGAGGCTCAGCATGATATCCCTCTGCTTGAGCAAGAGAGCCTTGTAGCGCTGCATCTGATCGGTGTCTTCCTCCATCACCGACCGCTCGCGGTTCAGCTCAGCGTGGAGCTGCTCGTTGTACGCGTCGCTCGTCTGCGGTGCACCAGACATGCCCCCATTTGTGAGCACCGCTTCGAGCTCGGCAATTCGCTCCTCGAGCATCTCACGCAGCTGCTGCTCCTCTTGGTGAGCCTGCGAGGAGCGATAAAGGGCTTCCAGCGCGGCCTCGCGATCTTCCTCCGCGCGACGCCGGTCTTCCTCCAGTGCGGTGAGAGCCTGTGGGTTAATGCGTGCACCGTCGGACTGGTTCCTCTCCTGATCCTGCAACTGCTGTCGTAGTCGCTTCAGCTCACGCTCGTACTTACGAAGCAGCGTGGCCTGATCCATGTCTTCGTTGATGACGGCCGTGTTGCGGATGTTCTTGGCGCGATTGGCGAACATGAGCGTGGACAGCGATTCGGTGTAGGACTCGAGTGCGGGGGAAATGCATGCAATGAGCGTTGTACGGCAGTTGCCGCCAAGTGAGTCACGCAGCGCGCTGGTGAGGACAGAGTTCCGGAATGGGATGTGCCGAGGCCGGTTCTGCGTTTTCGCTGCCAAGGCGGCAATCACATTACCCAGCTCGTGCAGCGACTTGTTGATGCTCTTCGTCTCCTCCAGCCGCTGTCCGCTGACACCTGATTGCCGGACCTTCTCGCTGCCGGCGAGATCGACAATGTTCAACTTTCCAAAGCGGTACGACCTTGGGCGGGCCTCGTCGCCCTCCATCACTTCCACCACGACGGTGAAGATGGCGTGCGAGCGCGAGGAGAGCTCGCTCATCTTTGTCATACTCGTCGCGCGGACGGACGTGCCGCGCTCAATGAGCCCATATACATCACGTGGTGTGCGGACGATCCACTCCGACAGACCCTCCACGTACACGCCGCGCTGAGGTGTGTGGCGCACCGTGAGCGAGCGGCCACCGTGGCTGCTCACGCTGTTGTCGACTTGAAGGAGGTCAGAGATGACCTCGTTGTAGATTTGCATGTACGACGCGCGAACCAAAAACTTCATGTCGCGCTGACGACATGATCGAATGAACGCGAAGATCTCCTCGATCGAGCGGGGGATGATACCGCGCTCCTGCTCGCTCGTGAAGCCTTCCATAGTATACGTCTTTCCGGTCCCGGTCTGACCGTACGCCATCAAGGTCGCGTTGTACCCTTGCAGCACGGAGAGGACGGCAGGCTTGGCGCTGATCTCGTACACCGACTGCTGCTCGGCGCTCGCGTCGTAGACATGATCAAAAGTAAAAGCCTGGCGCGAGTACAACGCACCGCGCCCGTCCTCGGTCTCCAGGGCGTCACACAACGTGATGGAACGCGGGCACTGCGGGGATATCTGGACGACGTCGACAAAAGGATGATAGCCGTTCAACTCACGCGGCAGCGGAGGTCGCACGCGGACGACGACCTTGAAGTTTTCAGCCGCATCCTCAGGACCATTGTAGTGGTTGGCGTCGTCGAAGTGCTCTGGCGGCGCGTCTACCGTGGTGGCTGGGCTACGGCGGCGGCGACCACTGCCGCTGCTCGTCATCGTCGACGCCCGCGCGCTACCTAGATTGCTGCCTTCACCGCGAAGCCCAGACATGGAATGGTCCAGGTATGAAGGGACCTCCTTGAGCCTACACAAATCCGAAATAGCAGGAGAAGGGGGAACAAGGAAGAGAAAAGCTCCAGCAAACAAACAAACAAAAAAAAACAACAAAACCGGTGTGGTCTGTTGTCGATATGATCCACAATACGTGCAGAACGTTTCTTTGACATGACAACAAGTACGTTGTAGCGGTTGCAGAGAAAGGTGGAAGAAGCGGGGAGTGGCGTCAGTAGGTGGCTCCATCACGGGGAACAGCCGCCAAAGCAAGGAACACACACGCACACATCCGAGGACGGAAGGCCCCCAAACGGGCGAGAGAGAGAGACAGGGCAGCGGGTTTGAGAGAGGCCTCAGTCACTGAAAGGGCCACCCATTCAAAATCTTGACGGGTGCCATGTCTGTGAACAAAAAACAAAAAGCACAGAAGGCCCAAGATGCTCGAAAACAACGAAAGCACACCCTGCTCTGCGCGGTTCCTCGTTTCAACCTTTCACAGCCATCAGAAGAGCACGTGGAGAGCTCATGTGCACAGCGGATATCTGCATTCGCGGGGGATTCACCAACCTCTCTCATTCCTTTCTTTTCGCTGTTCATTGTGTTGTTTAGAGTCTATCTCTATAGTCACAAGTAGAGTGATGAAATGAACGGCACGATACAGAAAAAACACAGGAAAAGAAATCTTGCCAGACTGGGGAATGGCGCGCCTCCTGCACCACATAGTGTGGTATCGTTCCCCACTTCACATACCGAGGGGAGTCCGATAAGAGAAGGTGAGGCCAACGAACTCAAGATAAAGAAAAGAGAGAGAGGAGAGGAGGACGTAGAGGAAGAAAGACATGGGAGCCACCGAGAAAACGAAAAAAAAAAAGTACACGCGTGCACAAGAAGAAGTAGCAAACAAGGTCTCATTCTGATTTTTGTTTTGTTTTCCCTCTCTTCTCCGCTCACCTCACACTTCGTGTGGATGCGAAACGGCGGGTCCCCCACCCACGGCCAGGACGCGCCAGTGGCGTCCTTGTGAACGCATCTATGGGGACCAAAGCCGTTCAGACTGGGAAGTCAAGAATAGCACGAAGCACCCTACACTACCAGCCGAAAACACAACAACAGCAACCAGCGAATCAGCAGCTATTCACCGATTCGTTTTTCTTTTGTTTTGTTTTTGAGAACATCAGTGATCCTTTCCACTCGAGAGCCGGATCTTACTTCTTCTTCCCCTTCGCCTTTGCCTTGGGCTTCGCCGTGGTCTTGGGCTTCGGCTTTGGCTTGGCTGCCGCCTTCTTCGGCGCGCTGGCGGCAGTCTTCTTGACTGTCTTGCGGGCGGCCACAGGTTTTTTGGCGGCCTTCTTCTTGCTTGACGTGGCGGCGGCCGCTGCAGTGGCCTTCTTTGTGTCCTTCGCTGCTGGCTTTGCTACCTTCGCACTCTTCGCACCCTTCGCGCCCTTCGCTGTTTTACCGCCGCGGGTCGCCGCAGTGGTCACGCCGCCCTTCTTCCCCTTGACAGTGGCCGGCGTCGCGGCGCCCTTGGCCGTCTTGGTGCCCTTGCGGCCGGCGCGACCAGACGCACCCGTCGCCGTCACAGGTGCTGCGGCTGCCGTCGGGGCGGACGGTGCGTGCGACTTACGCCGGCGCCCTCGCTCCGTTGAGTCGCTGCCCTTGGCGTCCGTTGGGCTGACCGTCGCGGCCTCCGTCTCCTGCAGCGTCGCGTCCGGCTTGCTCAGCCACTCGGACAAGCTCGTCTGTGCACGTCCGCGCGTGGGCTTCGGCTTCAGCGGCCGGCGCGTCACGCGTGCTAGCTGCCGTGCGGTCTCCTGCCACGCGAGTCGACCTCCCTGGGGTGAGAAGGAAACACCTGTTGCCGGAGAAGATGCGACAGCCTCTGCGAAGGGTGTCGCAGCAGCTTGCGTGGTGGGTGCGTCGGCCACGTTGTAGCCCGTCACCTTTGAGAGCCCGGCTTGGTTCATGAAGCTGACCACGCCGTCCTGGCCAGAGGTGGCATCGAGCGAGACGTCTGCCCCTGCCGTCGCCGGCGCCGCGAGGCCTGGTCTGCGCGACATCATCGGGCGCGGTCGCACCGGAGGACGACCAGACTGCGCGCCTGCCGCAAGGCTGGCGTTGAGCGGCGCGGATGCCGATGGCTTCGACGGATCCATGAATACGTGCCCGCCGCGTAGCCGAGAGGCCGACATGGCCGTACCAGACGCGGCAAGGGGCTGTGCCGGTACGGTCTTGGCTGGTCTCTCGCTGGCTGCCGGCGTGCCCGAGGAAAACAGCTGCGCGAAGGTGGTCGCCGCCGGATTCTGGACACGCTCATCATGCGGTGGCTTTACGGTGAACGGCGCACTTCCTGGTGCCGCAGAGGAGGAGGGCGGCTCAGAGGCAGGCGTTGTGGGAGCGGGTGTCGTGTCCGCGTGTCCTACACCAAAAAGTTTTTCGAAAACGGACGCGCCGCTCTCCTGAACAGGCTCAGCAGTGGTTGGCTGTGTCGACGTTGCGGCGGTGCGAGTTGGCGGAATCGACGCGGAGACGGTGGCGTCGAGATCGACACGGGCCGCCACGGGCGTCACTGTGGCTGTGGCTGTGGCTGTGGCTGTGGGTGTGGGTGTGGGTGTGGGTGTGGCTGTGGGTGCGCCGGGGGACGACGCGGAGGCAAGCGGTTTCAGCGAGGTGCGGTGTGGGCGTCGCGCGGGCATTGAAGTAGTCGATGCCGCGGCTGGACTCCCCGCCGCGGCCTGCGTGTGTGGTGCGTGCGGTGCGTCGTGCTCGCCTTCTTCTGCGGGCATCCCGTTCTTCCGGTGCCCAGAGAGGATCTGTCCCACCGTTTTGTGGAAGAACTTGACGTAATAGGAGCCACCGGCCTGCTCCTGCGCATCGGCTCCGCGGCCCTCAACGAATTGGGAGGTCTCTTGTTGCGGCGGCTGTAGCGGCTGCGGTGAGGACTGCGTTGTTGCGGCCGCGTTGGCCCCGCCGACCTGTGCCTCTTCTACCTCTGCCCGTCGCGCCTGTGGTGTTGAGGCGTCCGCACGTGGCTTGTCGTCCATAGCGAATGGGTCTTCATCTAAAACCGAGAAGTCGTTGCCTCGCAGCCCGTTCTCCTCGCTTGATCGAGGAGCGGCGTGGTGGCTGTCGAACCGGCCCTCTTCGTGCATCGTTGTCAATCTCGCCTCTTCCTCTACTTCCGAGGCGTGATCGGCAGGTGCGGGGTCGTTCGGACGGCGCTTGAGTGTGAAGCGACCAAGCTGCTGCGATGCTGGTGGCGCACCGGACACGTTCGTTGCGACAACCTCCGGTACGTCGGGGAGAGGCATGCTGCGCACCGCCTGTTGGATGTCCGCGGCGTACGCGCCGACATGTTGACGGACTGCGTGGACCGTGGGCGTGGCAGCGGTGAGCAGCGGCAGGCTCATTCCCTGCTGCAGATGGGCGAGCAGCACCGTCGCACGCGCTGTGGCCACGCTCGGCCCCGCACGTGCTGTTGACGTCGAGGCCATGCCCTCACAGAGCAGACCTTTGCCGCCTGCCGCGTCGTAGTACACATCAGCGAGCTCAGACAGTAAGACCTGCAGAGCCGGTGTCTGTTGGCAGTTGCGGTACATGGTGTGCAGAGAGATGAGGAGGTTCTCAAACTCGTCTGCGCGCAGCACCGGGCGACGCACGAGGCCGACCTTCTCAGTGAAGGCCTGCAGCCACTCCGTTGATGGGAACAAAGTCGGGTAGCGGCGCACCACACCCGTGTACCGCACAATGGTCCGCAGCAGCACGCCATGCCCTGTCAGTAAATCGGCACCACCCTTGCGCACAAATGTCGCCACGTCGGCCTCTGATGCACCGAGAAGACCTGTCAGAAGCTCCACGAGCGACACGAACAGCTCGGGCGAGACGGAGGCTTCCACGGCCGCGTGCATCGCCTTATGCACATCGCGCGCCAACACCTCGTTGGGGCCTGCCAGCGGCGTGCAGAAGAGCGTGTCCGTCGTCCACACTGGCGCAGCAAATCGCTCATGTAGGTAGCGCTCTGCAGCCTCAGCCAACGTACCGCGCTGACATGTGCGCAGCAGATGCACATCGTCGGGCGTGAAGCGGTCGGCGGCACTCGACAAGCGCTGAACGAGCGCCGCGGTCACAGGCGCCTCGTATGGGCTCTGAAGTACCGCCAGAAGACTGTCCATGAGCTGACGCGCGCTCATCTGCGTGCAGTCGACGCCATTCGCAAACGCTGGCACCTGAGGGAACGCCAGCGCGAGCTGCAGGTACGTGGCCGGACTGACCGTGCCTTCCGCCTGCTCGACCAGACGCAGCGCCACCGCTTCGGCCTCACCGATCCAACTAGGACGCGTGGCTGCGAGTGCGGCGCACACGTGACTGAGCTCTGGCAGGCGCAACTCTCCAAGCGAGGCCTCGAGATGCGCAGAAAGCGGTCCCAACAGGTCCTCTGACAGAAGCAGGGATCGGTGGAGAATACCCACGGTGAGGGCGAGCTGCGTCGGCTCCAGCGAGGCGACTTCCTTCTGGACGTAGCGCTGGAAAGACTCGAAGACAGCGCGGTAGCGCGCACGACCACCGAGCTCGTAGGCGTAGGCGATGGCCACGATATCTTCACTCTTCCGCCAGTACAGGGCACTGTCAGCGTCCATCAGGTCAAGTACACGCGGCTGGTAGTCCTCGAGCAGCGCAGCGAAGCGATCAGCAAGGTGCCCGATCGCTTGCGGTGTGACGGCTTCCGTCGCCGCCGCGTCGGCAGCCGATGACGGTAGGGTGGTGGCTATTGGCGTCGACGGTTGCTGAGCTGAAGTGAGCAAGCGCGCGACGGTGCCGAGGATGACACCAATGTCGTGACCATTGGCGTTGGTGCAGAACTGCAGGCCGTCGCGTGCCAGCGAGGTCATGGTCGACACGCTCAACGGGCGGAACTGGTGATGGCGCCAGGCCGAGGCCATCAGTGTGGCGAGCTCAAAGGCGCGCATGTGTCCTACGTTTGTCATGAGGATCTTGAGCACCTCGTCGGCCTGGTTCATTTCGGCACGCGACATCCACGCGTAAATGCGCAGCAGTGATGTCAGTTGAGAGCTCAGCTCAGCCAGTGGTGTCCGCTGAATGTGCGCGGCAACGACGTTTGCCAGACGCGCGTTCGTATCGGTTGTGACGCGACGACCACAGCGCTGGAGCACCTTGGCGCAGTGATCGAGCACGTGCCACCGCTCCGAGGGTGAGGTCGGGCTGGTGTCCAAGTGACGCAGCACATCGTCGACAGTCGCGCAGGCGCGCTCGTAGTTCTCCTCGGGTCGCAGATTCATCAGGGACAGGACTGCCTCCAGCCGACTCAGAGCAGGTGTGGCGCCATCACGCGACTCCGCGGTGCGCACGAGCTTGTTCAAGAGCAGGGATGACAGCGCGGCGTCCTGCATCTCTACTTCAAAGAAATTCATCACCTGCGAGAGGGCCACCGCGTTATTGTCCTGCTCCATCCACGCGCTCAGCTCCGCCTTGGGGACCTCGGCATCTAAAAAGCGCTGGGCCTCCGCGCGGGCAAAGACGAACTGACCTTTGCCGCGGAATCGCCGCTTGAGGTGAGCCGCCCGCTGCACGAAGTTCGACGCGCTGCGGTGTCCGACAGGTGTCATGGCTGCATCGACGGCAGCACCGTATGCGAAGCCCGACACACGCTGGGGTAACAACGCCGAAAGACGAAGCATCGGCTGACGCGCTAGCGCTTGTGCTTGGTGTCGTGCTTTGAGTAACAACTGGGTAAGAGGTCAGAAAATTGAAAAGAAAAGAAAAAAAGAATCAAAGACAGTTCTAAATGTATGGACAGTTGTATGTGTATGCGTGTGTGCTGATACACTAAAGCAGACGCAAACAGAAGGAGAAGATTTTCTTTAAAAGAAAAAACAAAAATGTCTATGCGATTAAAGACCGTCTTTCTGTTCGGGCGTGTGAGTGGGTTTGTGCGTATGGTGAGTCTAAAGGTTTGCACTCTTGCGATGGAGAGATCGAGTAACACGAAAAGGAAAAAAAGGGCGAAGGCAGAGTGTCGCTGTCTCGCACCACCGCCGTTTTGTTACCCGCGTCTTGTTTACCGTACTAGGTCTTTGCTGTGAACTGGCTCCGCGTTGTGTTAAAATGATCAAAGGGGACGAGAGGGAGAGAGAGAGAGGGTTGTGTGTATCGCCGATGCGGAAGAGGAGGGTGTTTTTTATTTATAAACAGAAATGACTTCCGCCTTTTACGCCCGAAAAAGACACGGGAGGGAGCGAGGCAACAGGGGGAGCGGAGGTGAGCGTAACCGTGTAACGATAGCTCAGCATCACACACCCAATACGCCCATGCGTGAGAAATAGAGTGTATGTTGGCTTGATGTGTTCAGCCGCGCAGTGCCACGGAGCAGCTCACGCTGAAAAGTTTCTCGTCGTTGTAGCCAGAGGTAATGAGGGAGGAGGAGAGGATGGAATTTTTTTTCGAGAGAATTCGAATCCATGCATCACTTCTGATTCTCGTATTTTCTTGGCGAAGGGAGGTTTTCCTTGCCTTTTTGGTGTATGTTTTTTTTTTTTCGGGGATTTTGATCGGCGTCAAGACTTGCGATGTGGCAGGTCAAATCCCGCCTCCGACGCGAAGGCGGGTACGGGTGTGGTGGGCGGGACTCGCAAAGAGTTAGAAAAAAGCGCTTACCGGTGTTTTGAAAAGCCGTACCGGCTTGATCTTTAACAGGATAAGACAAGTGACGATGGAGAATGGATGTTGATTTGCCGGAGATGCGTTTTTGTTGCACGTTCTCGGGGATGACGTTTTGCGTCTGCCGCTTGCTTTCCCTCAACGCCCTGGCGTCTCGTCTTCTTATCGTGCTTCATGGAACCATGACTCTCTTTTTGGTCTCCTCACGTTGATTTACTACGCAGGCTACCCCCCCCCCAAAAAAGAGGAGATACGTGCGATTGTCAATGCGCTTCTCAGTGCAGCGGACCAGTGCACAATCCACGCATGCGATTTAATGCCGCGCCAAGCTCGAAGACGCGCGGCATCGCGGAGAAACCGCGCACCGCGTAGCTAGACGGCGTCTGTACGTGCACCCCGGAGGCGGTCAAAGTCGCGTGACAGGCGTACACGTACTGAGCAAAACGAGAATAAGGCCGTGACGTCCACGCGGGCGCGGACATGACTGAGGCACGGTGCTGTTCGAGCCATGCCTCCGCCTGGTCTGCGCGTGTCACGTCGTACAACAGGGCAACCGCCTGTGCCAACGCGTTTGTCTGCCCGTCCTCAACGAGCTGCTCGACAAGAGAGAGGTCTATCGAGGCCTCGGGGCCAAGACGCAGGCGGTGCAGGCCACTGCCACTTATCTTCACGCGCGTCTGTGCCTGTGCACCGGTGCCGCGGTCCCCACCGCCGGCGAGAGATGCGAAGGTGGCTGCGTGATGGAAGCCTCGCTGGGCAGGAAAATGGAACACCGACGAGGGCGTCTGCGCCACTGCGGCTTCGCGGCGGACGCCTGCCGCGCCGCTTACCTCGCGTGCGATGCGGCGAGCCTCTTGAGTCTTGTCGAGCACACGGTACGACTGCATCACCAGCACTGTGTCCGCAAGGGCAAAGCACTGACCGGAGCTGCCGACGACCATCACCACCGAGCACGCGTGCCGCTCGAAAAGCTCACGCACGCGATGCACGAACGGCGTAATAGGCTCCTGTGCGTCCGGTACCAAGGCTGCCATGAGCGTGTCGCGAAACATGAAATTGGTCGCGCACGTGTCTTCGTCCAGTAGCAGCGCGTGGGAGCCGAGCTCAAGCGCCTCCATGATAGCCGCTGCCTGGCTTGTGCTGCCGCTGGCGCTGGTAGTGCAGAAGCGCGTTGTGTCTGCGCCGCTCGGTAGATGGTTAATAAACGGCGATACGTCCACGCCGTGTATGGAGCGCCTGTCCTCTGCGCGGATCTTCACCGCGGTGGGATCCACCACCACGCACTCACGCCCGTCACCAGGTATGTGATTGTACACGCCCAGCTCCAGGGCTCGCAGCAAGGTCGACTTGCCGTGGTAGCCGCCTCCTGCAATAAGTGTCAAGCCAACAGGCAGACCCATGCCCGTGACGGTGTTTCCCATGTACGGCAGTGAGAAGGTCTTCGCCAGGGACGGTGGCGAGGTGAAGGGGATCGCGTGTGCGGCGGGCATCGGGGCGTCATCGATGCCGTCGAGGCGCGGCAGAGTAGCGCCGTCCGGCACGAAGGCGACCAGTCCTGCAGACGCGAGCTGCCCTCGCAGCCACGTCTGATCGAGCACGGAGGCGGCGTGCGACAGTAGGGTGGACGGGCGGAGGCGCGCGACATGCGTGCCGGCGGTGAGAAGCGGGCCCAGGACAAGGCGGCCAATACCACGCGCGTCGATGCGCCGATCCGGACCGGGTAGCTTGGCGCGAAGATAGAAGTGCACTCGCGCGCGATCATCTGACGCGCACGCGGCACAACCAGATACCACTGAGCTTTCGGGGAAAATGAGCGTCACCGCGTCGCGTTGCAGGACGTGCTGTGAAAAACGCGCGATTTCGATGCTGTGCTCCTTCAGCGCGCTTATCTCGTGCACGAGCAGACGCAGAACGTAGTCGTGCGCTGCAATGAGCGCCGCTTTCTGGGCCACAGGCTGAGACAGTCTCAGGTCAGCAGGTGGCTTCTCCAGAAGCCGATCCAGATCCGCTCGCGTCATCGGTATGGTTGTCGCGAGGCACAGCTGCGATCCTGGTGCGAAGGGGTCGGACTGCACACGCAGGAACGTGACCGTTGTGTCTACGCGTTCAGGATCGTCATCGTCGAGACGGAAACACTGACCCGTGAGCTGCTTCAACGCGCCATATTTGATTCCATCAAGGGCGTCCAGCGTGCGACGCAGCTCGGCAGCCGAACGCGCAGGCCCGCCACAGTTGCCGCTGGCGCCGCACGAAATGGACGCCTCGTCACTGCTTTCGGAACGAGCACGGCGTCTGTGACGTTCGACACTGTCTGCTATCGAAGTGTGATGATCGGGGGAGGCACCAGTGAATCTGCCGCGACCCGCCCCTCGGCCTGGCCACGGACGGCCAGCACCACGTCCGCGGTATGGACTCGAATGAGGCAGTTTCGTGTACCAAGGCGAATGAAACGAACTCCAAAGGAAACAACTATGCACGAAGAAAAGGAAAAACCATGGCGGCTGGTGCTGATTGTTGGCTACCTATATAGAGAGAGTAGTGGGAGAAGGAAGGACGTGCTAATGGCTGAGGTCGCCTGCGACGACAGACTCACCCTCTAACGCCCGGCACATTAGGGGTCTTCACAAGCATGGTTGTTCGATTGATTCGTGGATGACTGCTCTACGGGTCTCCTGGCTGGGTAGCTACCTTTACCTGCCAGGAGTCGTGAGCTTCAATAGACTGAAGGATCACTAAAGAGTTCCAGGGTTCGAATCCTGAATTCGCCGGGTGCTTTTTCGTACTCTTTTTCGCCTCACTTCTTTGTCTCTGTCTCGTCTTCTTTTCT
Organism: Wallacemonas rigidus; assembly: GCA_030849045.1. Lineage (NCBI taxonomy): Eukaryota > Euglenozoa > Kinetoplastea > Trypanosomatida > Trypanosomatidae > Wallacemonas > Wallacemonas rigidus. The sequence continues at coordinate 65,491 of JASAOL010000569.1, forward strand.
TGCCTTGATTTTTTCCTTCTCGCTCTCTTGCTCACTTCCTTGCTCGACCGCCTTGTTCTGCCTTCGTTTGCTGTTGTAGTAGCAGCGCGGGAGTTGTGTGTAGTGAGTTCAATTTCAGGCGGCATCCGTGTTAACAAAAAATTAAAGTTGAGGTTAGCGATGTGTATGGGAGGGGGGTAACAAAACATACCGTATGGAACATGAGAGCCGCTGGAGGCTGTTGTTTGTAAAGTTTAGTTAGTTAATGGATGAATCCAAAAAGTTGTTACCTGTTATGTTTAGCCCAAGATTATAGAATTAGGATTAGGAAGGATTTAGTGGGTATTTAGGGGGCGAACAGTTCGGACAACATGGGAACAACTCTCCCATCAGGAAGTGGTCGATGTAAGAACAAGAACAAGGGGGATATGAGTCTGGTGCTGCTTCGTCATCTACACCTTCCGGCGGAGTCTCACTGGGTTTCGCTTCCCAACACGCCGTTACTAGATAAAGTAAGGCCTGGGGAGGGCGTCTTTTTCCGGAAACACTCGCACACGCCACAGTAGCACTGGAGGTGTATGAGGGAGGACAAGAGGTGCGTGTGCGTGTGTGCGTTTGTCAAGACAAGAACGAATCCACCAGAAACGCTGTCTGGGATAGCGAAGGACTAGATTCTGAACTATTGCTTGATCGTCACTAACTCTCAGACTAGAGGTGTCAATTACAAAGGTTTCGTCATCACAGGAACGCCACAACACACGAGCGGCAGCAGCACCACGGCACCCGCGTCTCTCCTCCGCTCTCTATTCACACACACACACACCCACACACACACACACACACACACACACATTGATAATCGCGTTGCGCCACACATCGGACGGAGGTACGTGCCCCGTGGGGTCACGCACCCAGGTGTTGTTTTTCATCTGGTCGGGAAGTAAGACGGCTCTTACCTAATTGTGAATCTCGTCATCTGCACGGCGCAGCGGAAGCGAGTGGTGGGGTGGTGGGGGACGCACGCACGAGCATAGCCTGCACACCACACCACCCGGCCCTCGCAGCAACATCTCAGCAGCACACACGCGCTGTGTGAACGCGGCACGTCAGTACGCAAGTGTGTCAGCACAGGAAATACGCTCAGCGGTATCGGAGTGATGCGTTGTTCCCATCATGTGCGCACGCGTTCCACACAGCCCACAGCACTGCCCGCACCTGCAGCACCCACACACACACACACACAAACACACACTAAGCGGCACACACTGCTGGACAATCAGGGGTTGTGATCGATGATCAATGTCGCCAGTTCAACGTTGGTCCGACAAGAGTGAAACTTGTGAGCATCACGCATCCAGCAGTGGCGCGCGGAAGCTGGCGCGCACACAGGCACGCGTCGCCGTCTCGCGTCAGACAGGGATAACTAATGTATGCGCATCAACTGAAAGTTCTCAGAAGAGGTGTCAAAACAATACAAGAGGTTCGTCATCACCAGCGAGAGCGGCGACAGCCCGGCGTACGCGACGCACACACACACACACATCGACGGCACGGCGTTCGTCAGACAGGGATAACTATTGCTTGATCGTCACTAACTCTCAGACTAGAGGTGTCAATTACAAAGGTTTCGTCATCACAGGAACGCCACAGCACACGAGCGGCAAACAAGAGCTGAAGGTATCGCAGGTCCTCAGGAGACAGCCGGTCAGCATGCGTCGTGGGGGGAGTTTGTATGTGTCTGTGTTTGGGAGAGGGAGAGGGAGAGAGAGAGATGATTTCGTTTGTACGATGCTCGCGTGAGTCTCAGGGTGGCATGAAGCCCGGCGCGGTATTGTCGACGTCGTGTCACGAACCGGATGGACACCCGTGAGGGTGGTCGATTCTTGTGGCTGAGTGTGTGCCTCACCGACGGTCATGTCAGGTGCTCTGTTCGCCCTCAGATTTTCTAGTTTTTTTTTTTTCATTTGTGTTGGATGAGATCGTAGAAGGGGAGATGACAAAAAAGTCAAAGAAGAGAGATATCGGAAGCCGTGCGTCGATTCTCTCTGTCAGAGATTGTCCAGAGGATCAGCAGACATGAGATCGACGTAGTAACCGTCCCTTGTCCACATCCCCGTGGACGAAGTCGCGGCGGGCACACGACCCCCACTCACACTTGCACGCACCATCGTGGACCCGCTCGTTGTGCCTACCTTTTTGGAGGCGTGCTCCCGCAGCAGGGCGTACCGCGTTGCCGCCGGGTCTTGAAGAGGTGAGGGGCTGCTGCTACGGCTGCGTGCCGTCGTCTCCCTCGAGACGATGACAGAGCGGGCACTCGAAGACGGGTTGGGTCCGATCAGTCCTGAGGATGCCGTGTACGAGGCCATGGGCGTGCGTGGTGTGCTCTGCGGCTGCCGCGCCGAATGCGCTGCGGGTGGTGCTGTTGTGAGAGGCCCTGCGCGTGCGACGTCCAAGGCGTCCAGCGCGCCGGTAAACTTACTCGGCTCAGCGGTCCGCGTGGGAAGCGAGCGCAGCAGGCCGTGTTGGGCGGGTCCTTCCGTCACCGCGTGTTGTCGCGTGTGTAGCGCTATTCCATCGCGACGGTCATCACGAAGTGCAAAGGTGTTTTGATGTGGCGTGAGGCTTTCCGCCTCACCGTCACTGTCGCGAAACCAGGCGTGCGCCAGTAGCTCGCGCGCACTCGGACGCAGTGTGCGATCGTAGACAAAGCACAAATCCAAAAAGTCCCGCGCGCCCTGCGACGTGTGGCAGTGCGCTGGTAATTGTGGGGTCTCCGTGGCAGCTGTGGTGACGATTTGAAACAACACGGCTGTTGGGTTGTGCAGGTCTCGGCCGAAAGGACGCTCGCCACACAACATCTCAAATACCGTGACGCCGAGACTCCAAATATCAGCCGCAGTCGAGTAGCCCTCTTGCTCGCGGTGCCGACGAGGCAGCAGACGGCGCAGCTCCTTGGCGAGGTCCGAGCCATCCACGTCATCCGCGTCGTCTTCGCTGTCCTCCGCACCGCCACTAATAACCTCAGGGGCCATGTACCACGGTGTGCCCACTGTCGAGCGCATAAACGGCTGATGTACGTCACTGGCCATCCCGGAGCGACCTGGACGACTGCTCGGTGGGCTCGAGCCCGTGCCGCCCGCGCCAAGCGCTTTGGACACGCCAAAGTCTGTGAGTTTGCACGCACCGTCGGTGGTCAGCAGCACATTTCCGGGCTTGACATCGCGATGACAGACTTTCATTGTCTCGTGGAGATAGAGGAGGCCTCGGAGGATGTCCCGTGTGTAGCGGCGCACCACACGCTCACGCAACGCGCCGCACCGCTTGAGCAGGCTCTCGAGTGAACCACCCCCAACGTACTCCATAATGATCTGAACGCCCACAGTGCTGCGTCGCATGCCGTAGTAGCGCACCAGATGCGGGTGTGTGGCACGCTCCAAGACGTGGATTTCCCGCAGAATCACCGCGGCCTCCTCCTCCTCCTCGAGCCGACTGGCACTGGCGTCCTCTGCGCTCGTAGTCGAGCTGTGATCCGCACGCGAGTGGAGATAGGGTTGCCGGTACGCGCTGCCGAGCGGACTCGAAGCCACACCACCATCGAGAGCGCTCTCACCCTCGTCTTCCCCGCCACTCACATCAAGCACACGCGCAGCACGTGGTTTGTGCGACGGCCGGAGCGGGGTACCGCCATTGGCGAAGGAGCGTCCAATGAGCGGAATCTCCTTGATGGCCACAAACCAGCCGTTCTCCTCGTCAAAGCCCTGATAAACGACACCACGCGCACCAATGCCAAGCTTTTTATCGAGCTTTCGGATCGACTCCATTCGACAGCAAAGGCGAGTGCGCGGAGGTGCGACGCAACCGAAAGAGTATAACTATCAAAGTGGTCAAAAAGCCAAGTACCAAAAAAGGTGGTGTACAAATGACCGTCAACGCGTTGCTCTGCCTACTCGCTTAACCACAACGAGGGCGGGAGGGAGGTAGAACGGTGAGGACGCACGCACACGTATGCGGCTCGACCCGTGAGTTACTGTGTGTGTGGCTGTGTGTGTGTGTGCTCACGATGTGCACAAAATAACCCGCGGGATCGACGAGCGCACAAAGAAAGTCAAGAAAGAGCGTCACGTACTGGAGTGCGATGATGATGATGATGACGATTGAGCACAAGGGTGTTGAGACCCGCCACAGAAGAGCGAAGAGCGCACCGATGGGGCGTGAGCCGAGGAGCCCACCGAAATCACTCTGTTGGCTGGGTGCGAGACGCAATACTGTCCTCTTTACACTGGCACAAGCGCCGCATTGACAATGGCGGGGGTCCATTGTGACTTATTTTCGCTTTCTCCCGTCCCTGTTCACAACTTGTGTGTTGTGTGCGAAGTTGTGTACGTGTGAGTATGTCCGACTCGACTGTTTGATGTTGTTTTCTTTGTTGTTGTTGTTGTTGTCAGTTCAAGACCAACAGGATAAAAGTATCTATGGAGCACGCACGCGTACTCAGTGGACGCAACAGTGGAACCACACAGAGAGGAGCAGGCGTCTCATTGTCTTCGCACAGCCTTACTCTCTCTCTCACGCCCTCATACAGTCTTGGGAACGTATTCTATGGTGCTCCTTCTTCTTTTTCGCTAAGAAGATCTTTTATGATAATGCGCTGACCGGTCGGATCAGCGGGTGTGCCCGTAGGACGACCTGCAGCGAGTACGACTCGACAGTTTTGTCGTCGGCATTGTTGATGAAGATCCACATTGGCCAGCGACCCTCCGTTTGCCGTGGTTGGAGCTGCAGCATATCGAACTGAAGAGAGACCAGCTGGGTGTCACCGGGCGCGAGCGCGAACTTCTGTGGGGTCACTTGGAGCTGGAAGCGGTAGTTGTGGTGTACGGTGAAGACCTCCTCCTTGTCACCGCGGTGGACAAAGGTCAGGCGACGAAAAACGGGTGCGGCGACGTCCTGCATGGACAGCTCAATGACCTGCGTGTAGGTCGGCGTGGGGTTCACAGTGGGAATGGTGAGGATAGTCTTGCGTAGCGCGTCGTTGACCAGCGTGTGCAGAAGTACTCGTTGGGCCCCCACCTCGCGCGGACGCACCTTGAGGATGTACGAAGGACCATGGCGGGAGACGGTCATGTGCGGATCGCTACAGTATAAGTCCTCGGTTCCCTCTGCAGGCAATCCCAGGGCGGTTGTCTGGCCCCAGAAGATTTCGCGCGTCACGACTTCATCGCAGGCGAAGACGCACAACTCCCACGTCTCGTACACGCTCGTCATGGCAGCATCCGTGTAGAGCGTCACGTACTCGATGCGCTGCCGATCGTACTGCGCGGGCACCGTGGTTGTGACCGTAACCTCCTCCCACGCGGTCACGTAGGTCTGCGTGATAGGATCGAGCACAGCGTTGGTGTCCACCACAGTCTCTTCATGAGACGTTTCGACACGTGCGCAGACATCCTTCATGCGCTGCACGAGCTCATTCGGCTTGGACGTGATCGGAAACGTGGACGACGAGAAATAACGGGAGAGCAGACGGCGTCGCACCGTGCTACCCGGTGAGCCGAATATTTCGTAGCGACGGTCCACCAGCGGCATGCCTACAGTCGCGTCGATCTGGATCACCCGCACCAGCTCACGCCTCTCCGAGTACATCTTCGCCACAATACGGTAGCGGTTGCGGTCCTGTCCAGACTCGGCCGCTGCGTTAGGACGCGTCGACGGCGGGTGGTATGGCAGACGCAGTACCAGCGCGACCTGGGTCTGCTCCTTCGGGCCCAAGTAGAAGGACGGGCTCCCAACCACGCTACAGATATCCTGATGAGGCTCCGCGACTTCCACGAAAAACTGTACGGGCACGGGATAGGGGCTCTGGAAGCTCGTCTTGATGACTTCTGGACGCCAGGCAACGACCTGGACGGCGTGCTCGATGGTCACACGCTTCAGCAGCGTCTGCGCGATCGCCTTGGACTTTATCTTCTCGCGCTTACTCTCGAGGTATCGTAGACGGACTTCCATCTCGGCCTCCTGCTGCGCCTGCCGCACGTGGCTGTCTGGAATGCCAGAGAGGTAGCCGGACTGCTGTTCGAGCATGGCCTTGACGTGGCTCACGCGTTGTCGATGCCGCGCGGCATCTTCTGCGGTGCCGGCCAGCTCATCTTCAGCATCCGCGCCGTGCGATGCCGGCGGCGGGGCTGGACGGCCCGCGACGATCGCGTTGCTGTCGACCCCTGCTGCGTCGCGACCGTCGTCTTCCCCACCATCGAGGCGGAGGCGGTCGGCGTGTGGCAGTTTTTTGGCGACAATCAAGCGCGAGCTTGTCTCTGGCTCTTTGACAAGAGCGCGTTTGGCGCCATTCGTGTACTCGGCGGAGACGCCCACGCAGAAAAGCGTCACGTGCAGCTGCCCGGCGTTCCGCATCGCCGGCAGGACCTTGGCGGGCACGTTCTCCTCCGTAAGGCTCAAGTCACGCGACAGAACAAGGTCCATCGCGATCAGCGCGCACTCGGCGTTGTACGGTCGACGGAAGTGGGCAAGCGACAGTGACGCCGTCGCGATGTAGAACATGGTGAGGGCGTCGTACATATGGAGGTACACGGTGGTGTTGGCTGCGGACTCCTTGTACAACGCCATGGAGGCACTCCGCAAGGACTCGATCGGCTCACACCAGACAAGGCCACCGCGACCGTCGGCATCCCACAACTTGAAGGTCTCAGCCGACTCTGACTTCTCGACAGAAGCCGTCTGCGCGGCACCAACGTGCTGGTACGGCAGCGATCCGAACGAGAATGAGAAGCAGACATCCTCTGGCACCGTCAAGGTGCCGTCGAGTGTGAGGCCTTCGAAGCGCAGGCCAAAGAGAGAGCCTGGCAGCGCACCCTTTGCGGGCGTCGTGTCGTCCAGGATCTGACCTGTGACAGGGTGCTGGATGGGTTGTACGTCCTGCTGGATCTGCACGCGCGCTTTCCAAGAGACAGCGAGCGGGCGCGGCTGCAGGTCGACGATGTTCAGGGGCCCGTCTGCCAGGCCTTGGTTCATTCGCTCTTGAGCAGCCAGCGACGAGGGCGGCATTGAGCCTGTCGCGGCGGTTCGACGCAGCAGCGCATCCTGGCTCTCACGCACCTTCTGCAGTTCCTCCATAATAGAGCACAGCAACTTGAACACGCCTGGGCTGTCTGTTGGCATCGCCGCACCTCCCTCACCGGCGAATGCGGGTTGACCAGTCACTGCAACGCCAGCCGCTCCCCCATCTGCCGTCGAGATGACATGCGCGCCCGCCATGGGCGAGGACGAGGGCGGCTCACTACCCGCACCGGCCAGTCCAAGCGCACCATCCGTTCCAATGGACGAGCTCGCCATGTGCATCAGCGGTGAATGAGGCGTGGCCCCCGCCGCGAACAGCTCGTTCCGGTCGCCCGCCAACGACGCGTTGGTCTGGACCATGTCGAACGCCCCAATGCCAGACGGCACAACGCTTTCCGTTGGCTGTGGCACAACGGGCCCCGGCGCGGCGATCCCCACCGTACCCGCCGCCCCTGTGCTCGGCGCGTCCTGCCCCGCGCGTGGGACCGGCAGATTTGTTTTCGTGTTGATGAGCGTAGCGGGGACGTCTGTGTCGTAGTAGCGGAGGGTCAACGTGGTGGAGATGGGGACGCGGCCGTACGGCGTCGACGCGTCGACCATGAGGAGTCGCGCGTCAGAGCACGAAAACGGGCCCCGCAGCGCTGGCAGGTTCTCAACGCGGACATCGCGGTCTTTCATCGGCATCATGCACAACGGGAACACACAGAAGCCCACGACCTTGAAGGACCGCTCGCCTGGGTCGCGACGACGGATGGCCAGGACGAGCGAAGTCGCCGCGTGAACTGGAAGGCTGTCGATGGACAGGGGCAGCTCAGAGCGGGGGCCTTCTTTACCCTTGGTCCCAGCATCCACCGCCGCCGAGGAGGTAGACGACGATGACGAGTACGAGTACGAGTCGGTGCTTGCGGAGCGATGACGGCGTGGCAGCACCAGTGGGACCTCTGCCCCCTTGCCTAGCTGCTGGTAGCCGTTGTGTGCGACGGCAGCCACGGACCAGTCCGCGCGCGGGTCTAGCAGCCCTTCCTTGGACTCCGCGGACGTGCCGCTCAGAAGAATATCCGTGATGGAGAGGCGGAAGGCGCGCGTGCCAGGCGTCGGGGAGGCCCTGGTGAAGCTCTCTGGCACGAAAATACCGGGAGGGACAAGCTCCTGCATGAGCGCACCGAGAGCCGTATCTTTGTTGGTCGCACAGGAGAGGGTCAGCGAGCCAGATTTCGATGTGGCGTCCGCGCGGCTCTCCACCGGCCAGAGCGCTTGTCCCAGCAGCAGCAGGTGCGCATTACCGGGGCGAAGTGCAAGGGACACGGCCGTGCCGTTGAGTGTACTCACGGCACAGGACGCCCAGTGTGAGGCCTGATACGGCTCTTTTTCCTGTGAGCGCGCGCGGCGGCGGTGCACGAGCAGCTCGACCACGAGCAGCATCGTCGGGGTGGCCTGGAACACAAGCGTCTCCGTCATCGCGGCTTTATCCAGTCTGTACGTTGCGCCGAGAAAGACCTTCTTGACCGGATCAAAGAGGGCCAGGTTGAGGCCAGCCACATCTCCAGCGACGTCCGCCGGTAGCTGCTGGCGTGCCAAGTCTGAAAAGGTCAGCCGTACGGTGGCCACGTCCCCTCCTGCACGATGCACTTCTCGACGCGCGGCATTCGCTTCCCACGTGTCGTAACGAAAGGCGTTGGACAGAAGTAGCCGAGCCGTCTGCTCCGCCGAGCGCGGTCGGCGCTCTGTAGCGGTCCGGGCGGTCATCGAGGGCCACAAGCAAACAAAAATATCTCTATGGTGTCGTATCAATGACTGGCTTCTTCCGTCTATGTACGTATGTGTCGCACGGCGGGACTCACACAGTACGCAAGGATCAGTGCGAGAGCAAGGAGTCCGAAAGCACGGGAATAGGTGGAGGAGGGAGAGAGAGAGAGGGTGCGACAGTGCGTTTCACAAGTGAAGTTTGTTTTCTCTCACAGCAGCATACTGATACGCAAAGAACACAAAGTGTGTGCGTGCATGGACTCCAATCGCAACGAGGTCAGAAGAGGCAGTCAATGAATGAGCAGAGAGAGAGCCTATTGTCAGCTCTGTGATGACAAAGTGACACACAACGTTCAGGCGTGCGTGCGCAACAGAACGAGCGAAGTGTGTCTTCTTGAGCCGCATCGCACGCCACGGAGGTCGCGGTGGAGAAGCGTCGATAAGGAGCAGTGAGTGTATTTTATTTTTTTTAAAGTCCCCACACGTGACAGCGCTGGAGCTTGTACGCGTTCGGTTGTTTACACAATTCCGAGGAAATACTCTTTCTCTCTCCTCAGCAACCCGAGAGAAAAGGGAGGTCACCGAGGAGAAGGGGAGGGGGGAAGGCACACAACAGGAGTTATTTCAAAGGAATTACTTTTTTTTTTTTTTAGTGTGTGATCAACGAAAACACATAAAAGAAGGAAAAAAAAAAAAGAAAAGAAAAGAAAGAGAACAGAGTGGGTTACGAATTTTTTTTTCCGACACGATGAAGCGAAGTAAGGGACAGCTCAGACACACGCCGTAGAACAAGAAAAGCGACTGCGACGTGGCTGAAGAGCACATCCCCCACGCGGACGAGGCCACAGCGACAGTGCCAGTATATGTGTGCTTTCAACTCGCACAAGAACAAAACAAAAAAACAAACAAAAAAAAAAAGATGGAAATAACAAACGCTTCTTGTTGGACGCACGAGAAGGGAGAGAGATGAAAAGAGGGGATGAGTGCCACACATCGTAAAAACTGCACAAGGACCAATTTAGAAAAAGAAAAACAAAAGAGTGAGGGGAGAGAACAACACACTAGCCGAGCATAAAAAACGACGAGCGATAAGAAAGAGTCGTCGGCGCGTACAAGGGGCACGTTCGTGCGTAGTCAAACGCGATGAGCAGCCGTCCATGTACGCTCATCACGTGTCTTCCTATGCACGTCCTTCCTTCTCCTCGTAGTGCCGTTGTGGTTTCGTGAGGCTCTACTGCTTCTTTTTCCTTGCGGTGACATCAAGGTGTGATGCCGCCCCCGCTTCTCGACCGCTTTTTTTTTTTTTTGTAATCGTTGCGTGCACTCACAGCGATGGTGGGTAGCACACACACGCACTCTCTTTGATTAAACGCCTCGTCCTCTTCCCGTTTCTGTGCGTTTTCATTCTCGCGCCGATTACACGAGAGCGCTGGGCTGGTTGGTCCAGGCCTTGCCTTTCTCGGCAGAGATCTCCTTGAGGGCCTTGACGTGGGCGCCGGCCTGGGTCATGGCGTGGTGCAGCTCGCTGCCAATGCTGATGAAGGTGAAGCCCTTCTCGAGGAACTCGCCAACGCGGTCCGTGCCGAAGAGGAAGAGACCGAGGATCTTACCGTTCTTCTTGGCGGCGGCGATGAGCTTGTTGGTGGCATCCGTCAGCTCGGGGGAGAAGTACATCTCAGGGAAGACGTAGCGACCGTCGTAGAGTCCCATGGACATGCAAAGGTCGTTCTGGCCAAGGAAGGCAATATCGATGCCCTTGATGGCCATGATCTCGTCGATGTTCTCAATGCAGGACGCGGTCTCCACCTGGAAGGCGACGACGACGCGCTTGTTGGCTTGGGGCACGTAGCCGAGGAGACCCTCGGGGTTCATGCACTGCTGCGGCTGGTACACAGAGCGGGTACCCTGGGTGGGGTAGTAGCAGCACGAGACGGCCTCCTCGAGCTCCTTGGCGTTGTTCACGTAGGGAATGAGCACACCATCCGCACCGCTGTCGAGAGCGTTCTGGATGCCAGGGCGGTCCTGCGTGCTGCCGACGCGCACCATGACGCGTGCGGGGCCCGTGCGGATAGCCGCGACCATCTGGGAGAGGGTCATGGAGTCGACGGGGGAGTGCTGGGCATCGATGAGCAGCCAGTCGTAGCCGGAGTGGCTGAACTGACCAGCGAGCAGGGGGGAAGCGGAGTTCAGGAAGACACCAAACTTGGGCTTGCCGGCGTAGAGGTCGGCCTTGAACTGTTCGGCACCAGCGGACATAGTGAGCGAGGGCGAAGGAGGTAAGTGGTGGTGGCGATAAGCGGAGCTTAGAAGTGCGTGTGAGCGTGTAAACTCGGCAGCGCATAAATGTGAAGAGATGTCGGCGCGGGTGTGCGTGTGAGGAGGAGGAGAGGGAGAGAGGGATGGAGAGTGGGCGAGTGGCGATGTATGCGCGATGAACACAGCCCTTGTTCGGTGTAGATACATGGATGTACGAGTCACTGTGAAAAGGAGAGCCCTGGCGATAAAAACTGACAGACCCCTCAGGTGTTGAATGCACTGGCTTGAATCTGCCAAAGTGACGCACGCGCGAGGAAAGCAACACACCGATATACGCACACATGTCATTCAGAGACGTTCGTGTGCGCTACTCTCAGCGAAGACGTGTTCTGGGAAGAGAAGTATCCTGATGGAGTCCACAGTTGCCTACCATCCAAGTCCCTCTTTTATGTTTCATTTTGTTTCTTTTTTTGTTTTCTGGGGGGGGGGGGGGGGGAAGCGATGTTACTGGAGTGCATGTCACGGGAAGGCGTTTTTCAAATGGAAGATTCGGCGCACAGAGAGTGCGGAAATGAAAACGTAGAGGGTTCTTCCGAAAAAGTGCGGCTCTCTTCTTTTTCAAACACCGTCAGCCGCGTGCGCGTGCTTCCGTTCGCCTTGGTGCCCACAACAAATGAACAAAAGGATGTCAGAGGGTCAATTTTCCGCTGTTCTCTCTCTCTCTCTCGATTGGAGAAATACGAAAAAAAAAAAAATGAAAACAAAACGCGCAGTGTGGAGGCGATAAGCCACACAGAGAAGGAGAAACCCCGTCAGGAACCCCTGAGAGAAACGCAGGCCTGGAGGCACACGATGCGCCGATTCGGTTCACTGAATGGCTGGCGTGTGTGTCGATAGCATTCCCTTGTGCTTGTGGCGAAGGAAGAGCTTCACACGCGGCAGTAGATTTGTCCTGAGGAGGATAGTACGTTAGTGGGGGCCTGACGAATTGAGAATATACCAACTACGTGCAAGAAAAAACAAAAGAAAAAAAAAAGCACTGAATGAGCCCAGAAGCTCGGGGAGAGAACAAAAGAAAGAAGGGCCGTTTTTTTTTTGTTTTCTCGGAGGAATAAATGGGAGTGAACATTAACAACAACAACTGGGAAGAACAACAACAACAACAAAAAAAAAAAAAGAAATCAGAGAAATATCACAGCGAGGAGAAGACAAAAGGAAATGAAGGGAGACGAGGTCTACTCTTCCGCTCAATTGATTTTAAATCGCCTGGGTGTGGTACTTGAGATACTTGAGGGCGAGGTCATCGGACTTGGCCTCGAGAAGCGGCTCGAGGTCCTTGAGAACCATCGCGCTGTAGTCGTTCACATACTTGCGCTCAGACTCAGTCAGCAGCTCGGGCACGATCAGATCGCGGCACAGCGGGGCACGCGTGAATGCGGAAAGGCCGAGGAAGCCCTCCTTGGAGTACTTGGTGGACACAGGGATGACCTCCTCCTGGTTCTCGATGCGGATACCGAAATGGCCATCCTTGTAGAAGCCGGGCTCGTTGGTAACCACGCAGCCAGCCTCCAGGCCAACATTGGTGCGCGTTGCCCGGATACCAATGCCGTGGGGACCCTCATGCACGTTGAGGAAGGAGCCCACGCCGTGGCCAGTGCCGTGGGCGAAGTCGAGGCCGACCTGCCACAGCGCGTGACGCGCGAGCGTGTCCAGGCGCTCGCCCATGATACCCTTGGGGAAGACGGTGTTGTGCAAGGCTACGTGGCCCTTCAGGACAAGCGTGTACATCTCCTTCTCTTCTTCGGTGGGGTTGCCAAACGTGATGGTGCGGGTGGTGTCTGTCGTACCATCCAGGTACTGTGCACCGCTGTCCACCAGGTAGAGCGCGTCCTTGCGGATCATCGCGGAGCCCACCGACGGTGCGCTGTAGTGGCACTGCGCTCCGTTGGGGCCGGTGGAGCTGATGCTCTCGAAACTCAGCTGGACGAAGCGATCGTTCTCCGCGCGGAATTGCGCCAGGCGTGTGGCGGCGTCAAACTCGTTGAGGTCCGTCACACCCTTGACGGCGATCTGGTCATGCAGCCAGGCGAGGTAGCGGGTCAGCGCGGCGCCATCGCGCACGTGGCAGTCGCGGAAGCCCTGGAGCTCCACCTCGGTTTTGATGCCCTTGATCTTCTGCGCGGGGCCGCACATCACCTTGGTCATGGTTGCATTCGCTTTGGTGAAGATCTGCTTGAGGGCCTCGCTGGTCTGGAGCTGATCCACGAGCACGGGACGGCCGGCGACGATGGCAGCGAGGTCAGTGGCGAACTGCTCGTAGGGGAAGAACTCGAGGATGGAGGCGGTGGCACTGTGGACCTCGTCGGTGACCTTGTCGCGATTGACGTAAACACGCACCTTGGGGTGCTGCTCGTCAATGATGGCGTACGAGTAGAAGACGGGGTTGTACGGCACGTCATCACCACGGAGGTTGGTCAGCCAGGCGATCTCATCAAGGGCGGAGAGCACGTGTACCTCACACTTGTGCTCTTTCATTGTCTTGAGGATAGCCTCACGGCGCTCCGCCGTGGTGAGGCCGCAGAACTCCGCCGGTCGGACTTTGATGGGGGCCGGCGTGGGCTCGCCGTCCATCAGGGGCGCGACGAAGTCCTCGACGGGCTTGAGGGTCAGCTTCTCGGAGAGACGCTCCCACTCGCCAATGGTGCAGACGAAGGGGTCAATGCCGACGACGGCGTTGGTTCCGAGGGTCTTGACGATCCAGTCCTCGACGGAGGGCGTCTCGGGCTTGCCCTGCTTCATGAGCTGAAACTCAGGGTAGAGCTGCTCCGCCGCGCTCAACCAGTAGCGGCCGTCGGTCCAGAGCAGGGCCTCGTCCTGTGTCAACACCACGGTTCCGGAGCTGCCGTGGAAGTTGGAGATGAACGCGCGGCGCTGCAGGAAGGGTGCAACGTACTCGCTGTTGTGGGCATCGCTGCTGGGGATGATAAGTGCATTGATGGCACTGGAAGTCATCTTCTCGCGGACGGCGAGAAGGAGGGAAGCACCAGACTTTGCGGACATGTTGAAGACACTGGTTGAGGTGTGTGTTCTTTTTTTTTTTGTAATTATTTTCAAAATTGTGGAAGTAGGCGGATAAGAGAAGCGGTAAAAAAATATATCCTTTTGCTCGCTTCGTTCACGTGGTGAAGAGACAAGGGAGGAGAGAGAAGAAGATGCGGGGGGCAGGTACCGATTGCGGTTTTCGTGATGCCCCGTTCTAATTAATGCTCGTTGTGCACGCCAGGGCGATGAGCATCCTTCCGGAGGAGGAGGAGGTGATACACACGACAACGCGCCGTCACGTGCTTTCATCGCCTGCCTCCTCACCGCGTATTCCGTCAGCGCTCAAATAAGGGTGGGGAGGAACACGATCATATCATTGGGACGTGCCGAAACAGATCGCACCACGGGTTCACGCAGCTGGGCACTTCAAGAAGAAAGAAACACAAAAAAGCATCGGCACCATTTCGCTCAGCCACTACCAAGCGGAGGTCCTCACAATGCGTATCGCCTTCCTTGTGTCTTACACTCCTCTTACTTTTTTTTTTTCTGTGACTGTTGTCGTTCATCTTCTCGTTCGAACGTGGCCCTGACAGTGGCTGGTCCTTTCCAATCTGTGACGAACACACACCAAGACGTTTATCGCGAATAAAAGCAAAGTAGTGACAAGCCACAGAGTGTGGGAGAGGGGGGAGGAAGGCGGAAGGAGGGAGAGGCGGCAGTCACACAGGTCAACTGAGGTGCTCGGAGAACGCAGTGCCGCCGCTTTACTACCTCGATCTCCCTCTCCAGGCGGAATCGCCCGTCACGTGTCTCTGACAGCTTGGCTTCGCGTGCGCGCTCAAAGGCCCATCTTCTCAGGATCCTTACCAGCTTTGATCACCATCTCACGCATGTACTCGTGGAACATGGCCTGCACGTGGCGACTCTCGCCAAGGATGAACAGGAATATCAGAAACCAGATATATAACAACGCGAGCATCTGACCCTTGTGGCTCCAGCTATTGAGGTGCGCCAGGGTATCCGCGTCACCTATGGAGGTGGTGGTGGCATCCTCTACCTGGAAGCCGAGACTCTGCAGCGTGTTGAGCGCTTCCGGAATAAAGGCGGGGGGCAGCATCAGCACCATTGATTCCATGTTCTCGCGGGGGTGCGTGACGTACTGGTCCCCTACAAGCTTGAGCGTACGTCGGGCTACCCACGGGTGGTGCTTGTCACGCAAGCGCGATGAGGTGAACAGGATGTAGAGCGTTGGCGTCTTGAAGGGCTGCTCGCGCTTCAAAAACGCGCGGCGCGTCATGTTGAGGTCAATACAGTCCGGAAATCCCATCGGATGGAAGTACGCGTAGTCGGGAAAGCGATTGCGCGTGAGCAGATAGCGGCAGTAGAAGACGTAAAAAGGGTTGTAGATGTCATTGCTCACGTACATGTGATGCTCCTTCACGTACGGCTGGTACACCCAGTCCTTGTAGTATTCCTCCTTGGCGTAGCGCGGTACCGGCACGACAGTGAGGCGCTGCCTGCGGAAGGGATGGTGGACTTTAAGAATGCTCACCACATCTTCGGTGCCTTCACGTCGAACGATGTCCTTGACACGCCACGTCTTTTTGGCCAAGATCTCCGCCATGCTGATGGCTGCGGGTCGCTCACAATGGTTCTCGCATCACACACAGAGGGGAGGGGAGGGGCGGTACAACAGAAGAGCGCGAAGGAAGAGGAAACAGAAGATGGGTTGGTGAATGCGGGTGTGCGCACATCAGAGAGAGAGGGATGGCGTCCCGTCCTCGTCATCCACCACACGATCCATCCCACAGATCGAATACCGGCGGCGGCAACGCAGAGGGAAACATCGGCGGGAATAGTAACAACAAGAACAAGGTCTTGGAGAGGTGGGGACGGGGAAGGGGGAGACATTACGCCGGGTGCGTCTACCTCCGCGCGTATCGCCATAAAAAAAAAAAAAATCGCACGCAGCGGTAAGTGGGAGCCACACGCTTACGTACTGTGTGGATGTGCTGCGTGGGAGGGAAGCCATCGCGATGACTAGTTGCATGGCCTGCGCGGCCGAGCTCTGTTGGCCAGCGAACTCGGTATTGGAGCGCTGGCCACACAGATCGGAAAAAAAAAAAAACAAGGGAAGCGCGACGTGGCGCGAGGAAACATCGAGAAGAGCGAGATGGAGAGAAAAAAAAAAAGAAGAAACGCGTTGATGATGAAGCGCTCTGCGCGCTAATCTGTTTGTATATATATATATATATACACGTACGTATTCGACTTCCAGAACCAGCGAGCCGAGACGACTCATCCCTCATGCGAGTCGATAAGCCAACTCCACTACAAGGCCTCCGCGGCCCCTGCAACAGCCTTGGCTGCGTCCTCATCGGAAACGGTCTCGATGGACGAGCCGAGCATCTCCACCGCCTTGGCCATCACACGCTGCGCGGCACGGCGCTGACCCAGCACGTGTGTCTCCGGGATGACGAGCTCAAAGCGCTCCTTTGTTGGAATGTAGTTGAGCGTCTGCGAGCGTCCCTCGAGAATCACGTTGAAGCCAGCCTCACTGAGAACCTTCACCGCCCCTGCAGCGAAGCGAATGACCTCGCCTTGAGTCTCCTGCGCGACAGTGGGCACCTTGGCACTGATGATGGGCTGTTTCAGCGTCGTGTTCTGGATATCCTCGACGCGAATCGTGCCGTCAATCAGTGTGCGATACTGGCCATCGTCACATTTCTCGAACGTCACCCGCTTCTCCACCGCGCCGAGCAGCGCCGGCGTGAGGTTCTCGGTGGTGATCTCCTTGCCGTCTGCACTGAGAGCCTCATGACAGAGGTGCGTGTAGCTGCGGAACACATTACCGTTGCTCCACGTCACACAGCGAGGGAGCCTGCGCTGGAGCTTCATCACGGTCGTTCCCTTGCCGGTGCCGCTGAGACCTTGCAGGACAATCACGTTGCTGTTCTGGCTCGGCAGTCGCTTGATGATCTCGTCTGTGACCTCTTCAGCGGTGAGGCCCACCACATTGATCGACGTGGTCGGGGCGACGTCAGGCTTACCTTTGAGAATACCCTTGGTGATGGCAATATCAATGCCGACCGCGAGCTTCTCCTCGTCCTCCTGGTCACGCTTAATAATGCTGTCGCCCTCGCTCTGTGCGAGACGCTTGAACGCGGCGCTGCCACGGAGGAGTGCAATCACAGCTGCACTACACACGTCGTCCTGCTGCTTTAAAATAGCGCTTGTGAGCTTACTCATTTGTGTGTCTGGGCGTGCGCGTGTACTGCGTTGAGGACAACTATCACCGAACGTGTTTTTATTCTTCTTCTTTTGACTAGTTGCTTACTTTGCTTAACAAGAGGCTATAGTCGTTGGCGTAGGTAGACGGTGAGCTAGGTGGTAGAGGGGGAAAAAAAAAGAGAAGCCGAAAGAATGTTAGGTGAGTGCGTGGGGTGAGGTTACAACAAACAAATACGGTTGATGCACAACGTGCGAAATAAAGCGAAAATCGGCAAAGACGTAGATGGGCAAAGAAGAGGGGCAGCTTTTCAACGTCATCCAGCAGCTGTGTGATTTCCTCACATGCTTTCCGTGGTGCTTGCTGCTTTTTTTTTTTTTCTTTGCCGTCTTCGTCTTCGTCCTCGTCCTCGTCTTCCAGCAACATGGGCACTGCTCTTGGCTTGCGACGCGACCACGGACGGGGGAGAATGGCAGCGCACATCACTGTTGGTTTTCGCTTTCTGTGCACACTTCAGACGTCGGCTCGTAGATATGTGGCGTGTCCAGTTGTATGGTGTGGCAGAGGGCTGCTGAACAATGAATGAAAAGAGAAAAGAAAAAAAAAACATAAAAGAACAGAACACGAGTGCTGCACTTGCCGACGCGAGCGGAGCGACGGTGTGCGTGCTCGTGGACGCACACACAACACTGAGAGCAACTGCGATTATGATTGAACTCATTCTAGAGCTTTAGTGTTCATATTGAAGGTCCGTTTTCTTGTCTTGTCTTTTGTTCAAGATATGTTAGCGACCTGGTTGGCAACTACATATGTATGTATCTATTCTCTCTCTCTGCTGCTGTTCTCTGTGGATGGCTTGACCATAGAGCCGGCTCCTCTCGATATGCACGCACACGCACACGGCCACCCACCCGCACCCCATCCGCACACGATTAGTCTTCGGAAAGCAAAACAAGAAGACCGACCGAACAACGCGAAACACACAAGGAGGAATAGGAGAGGAACAAAAAAAAAAACCACGGCAGACTTCGGCGTGATCAATGGAGATTAAACACATGAACGAAGGGAAGGGCGGAATGGCGATGCGACACAGATCAGGAAGAGCTAAACAAAACTAAATAAAGATGCAATACCATAACGACAACATCAGCATCAACGGAATCAGAAGAGAGAGAGAGAACAAAAAACATCAAGAATAAAGGCAACACCAACAACAGCCGTGCGTACCCGCCCAGCTATACGAACGTGTAAGGAAATTCGACACGCAGATACACGCGCGTACCAATCCCCTATCCTCCCTTCGACAAGTTTGTGTGGCGGTGGGGAGAAGCTGAGAGAGAGAGCGAACAAAGAACAAAGAACAAAAAGAGAAAACAAGGTTTAAAAAAAAAGATAAAGAGAAACAAAAGACGAAATGGGAAAAAAAGAAAAAAGGGAGACGGACAAATAACAACATCGCAAAATGTTAAGAACGTGTTAGCGACCTAGCACAGTGAAGGAGGCGACCGCAACAGAAGAAAAACAGCAAAAAATGGGGCAGTCACGCGTGCTCGTCACGGCGCATGACACGCCGATTTCTCGTTCATGATACGCTTGAGCGCCTCCCCCCTCCCCTAAGACTCCTCACTGTGTGAGTGTGGGTCTCTCACGGGCACTACCACCGACCATCTTCGTGGCCATCGAGTTCCACTTGACGTGCCTGCAGGACGGCGTTGTAGTCATCAAGAACGTCGTAGACGTTGTCGCTCTGTGCGAGTGTCTGCAATACTGGTATCAGGTCTTTTAGTTCACGGTCCGCAGGGTCGTCGAACCAGGAGATGATGGGAATAGCGTTGCGCTGCTGAAAGAGGTAGGCAACGGGACTATTATCGATGATGACCACCTGATCCAGGTCGCGTCCGAGTAAGGAAAGATCTTTGACGTACGTCGTGCTGCACAAGCTACAGTGATCGCGGAACAATCGGAGTCGACCTAGCACACCATGCGGATCAATTGCATCCATGAGCGGATTGCAATACTTCTCCATCGAAGCGGTAAAAATGACTATTTCAAATAACGGCGCGACGGCCTCTAAAAACTCCTTCAGGTAGGGTCGGAAGGCGACGTAGACATCCACCATATTGTCTGGGCTGACGCTCACACGCAAATGCAAATCGTACCTCGAGGTGCCTTCGTACGAGCTGTGCACGAGCGTTTCATCCACATCCAAAATCAAGCACTTGCGACCTGCCATGCTCGGATGGCGCGCGGGCAACAACGACGGGTGCGCGCGAGGGTCGATCGGCGAGGTATTCTTGGGCATGCTGCGAATGCGCTGCTTCTGCTCGAGCAACAACCGCGTCTGCACCGGTTGATCGAGTGTCGCCGCGGAACATGGGGCCTGACGCTGGACTTGTGTCATCAGGCCTGTCGGTGCCCCGGCCGGTGCCCCGTTTTTCCCGTTCGATTTTTCTGTTGGCTGGTCTGGTCGGCGCACACCCGCCCCCCGCATGGGGTAGCCGTTGGAGTCGGTCATGGCCACGGACGTATAAGCTACAAGAGAGAGCCCCCACTCAAGGTGCGACGAGTCTCAACTCCTTTTGTGTATGTGTGTGCTTTGCTGAAGAGAAGGCGACGTGGTGTGAACACGTGTTCTCTGTTTTTCCAAGCTCTTTCAGAGTGTGATTAGCTTACAAAGTCTTTTTTTTTTTCTCTACCTTCGTTTCTGTGGCGTCGCCGTCACCGTGCGTACGACGCGCCTTTGACACGTGAGAAGAGGGAATCACAAATCGTACCGAGATGAACGGGGAGCGGCTCACAACGCAGCACAGCCAGAAGCAAGAACGAGCAGTGAGAGTGCGAGCGGAACAACGGTCGCTTCAATCGACTCAGGGACTCTTCACTGCAGCGCAAAGGAAACGAAAGAGAGCGGAGCTGTAAAAAAATAAAATAAATAAATATATATATATGTATATTTACACGCTCGATTGCGTTGATATTGTTACAAATTAGCCCCACTAAGTCCTGGAGTGACTGACACACACACTCACAAGGAGAAAACAAACCGAAGAACAGCAACAACAACAAAAAAAGCTAATTTGTGCTCTGCCACAAGAGAGAGAGTGTGTGTGTGTGGGTTGATTAATGAGAACATGCGGGAACGGTACTGAATGAACGTATGGGAGCGACGATTTTAGTTGTACGCCGTCTTGAGCAGCGGATGGTGTACCTCAACACACTATCTGCAGTTTCTTTTTTTTTTCTTTTTTTTTTCCACCAGCTTCTTCAACCGCGCTCAGTCAAACGACTGAATCGCTGATCAGAGATGCGCGACGAGACGCACCTGAGAATGCCATTCTGCTTGTACCCGACTTTGGCACAAAGACACACACACACACGCGTACACATCAACGCACAGCACACTAAAAAGAAAAAGTGGCGCTGCAACAACAGGAACAAGAACAACAACAACGGACAGGAAGTGTTGACCACGAAGCTTGAGAAGGGCGGCTGACACAACGGCAGTGCGGATATCAACGCGCGACGAACCATTTTCCATTGTTTTTGTGTCTCTCGTGTTTCGTCCGCTGCCTTGAGGGCTATACAACGGTCGATTCGCCCGTCTCTGTGTCGACGACGACCTGTGTGCGCTCGTCCGGCAACACACGAATTTGGTATTGCCCGACCCAGCAGCGAAGCGCATGGAAGACGAGCCGCACATGTACCTGTAGATGACGCACACGCCCACGCACGTGATAGTCAAAGTCGACTCCATCGATTTCAGTTAACGTCGACTTTGATTGCCCGTCCACACAAGATGCATTGTCTTGCTTCGTCTTGAGCTCGCACGAGAGGAGTGTCGCGTCAATATCGGCATCCTTGAGACCACCACAGCTGTCGACGATGTTGGCCACAGAAGCCTGTAGCTGCGAGAGCTTCTCTGCATCGCTGTACTTCTCGCGCAGTGGCGCCACCATCATCGCCACCGCCGCCGATGGTGGCTTTGCGAAGAGACGGTCCACAAATGCATCTGCGACGCTTTCGAACTCGCTTGGCTCGAGATAGCGCAGCACATCTAGCGTGTCCCGCGCACGCGGTTCAACGTTGAAAGCCGTGACGTGGAACCCGCTGAGGTCGGCTCGGCGGATGCCGCTCACGGCGCTAAAAGGCGACGCTCCCTCTGTCTCCAGCCGCACACGCTTCACAGACGGGAGGCGCGACATCCAGCTCAGTTTACACCTGACGCCCTTCGCCTTCTCGAAGTCCACCAACGCCACGCCCGTCACCTGCATGCCAACCCGCTTGATGGCGATCGTCTCGCGTGAGATGTGCGTCATTGACCCGAATTGTGCTTTGGTGCATCGAGCCATGGCGCGAATGAGGCCGCGCTCGACGCCGCCGCCTTCCTTCAAAAGCGCGGGGTGGAAGAGCTTCATGAACTTCTGATCAAAGCCTGGCGTCGCGCCCGCAGTGAGCTCGCTGTAGAAGGCCACGAACGGTGCCATCTGCTCCACGTCCGCCTTGGCGGGGCGCTTCACGAGCCAGTAGTAGATGCCCCACAGCAGCGCGAGTACCCACGGCACTGACAAGGCGACAGCCGTCTGTGAAGACCCGTGACTAGCCAACACGTCGACAAACGAATTCCACCACGCGGCGGATGCATCCGATGAGCTGTTGTGCGGTAACTTGTAAGGAAGCATGCCTCAGAGTGATGGGTGTGAAGGCAGCAGCTGTGCCTGGACCGTCGCGCGAGGGGCACTCGTGCGTGTCCGTGTAAGCGTGAGATAGAGAGAGAGAATGGGGGCCTGAAGAGGCCACACGAAAGGATGAGACGGACAGGTGTACGAAGAAGAACCAGACCAAAACCAAAACAAAAGACACAGGCGATCGTCTCGATGTACGTCTTGAAGAAAAAACCGGGTGCGGAGACAGAAGGTAATGCTGAGAAGGATGTCAGAAGGTCTGATGTGGGAAGCACGCGGCGCTTTGGTATGTGCAGTCGAGACTGGCCATAGTGCTTTTGTGTTGCTTGAAGTCAGAGCACCTACTCAAGTCCCGCAGTGGAAGCGCGCGCCTTGTTTCGCACTGATGCTGACGTGCGGGACTCCTGGTTTGGATCTCGGCATCTCTCTATCGATCTCGCCCGCGCAGTTCATTATTACAACTGCTGGCTTACACAGTGCTCGATGGAAACACCGGAAGACAGATTATCGACGTGAGTTCCTTTTTGTTGTTGTTGTTCTTAGAGCCAACACTTTACGAATGAGCCTCATGTGTCTCGTCTCGGTGACATGAGCGCAACCGTTAATCTGTATCCTCATCCACGATTTCCACGGAAGAGGAAGACAGAGCTGCGCCTTCTGCAGCCTCCTCTTCATCCCCGTCGTCCTTGTCGTCGTCGTCCTCGTCGCTACCATCGTCACGGCCGCTCTCGTCCTCCTCGCTGGACGACTCGATGCCGCAGCAGCGGAGGCATGTCAAGTAGTAGCAGCTCCGCTTCACGTGCACACCCTCCGCCTCCATCTCAGGGTAGGTTTTGTGAATGTGTAAGAGCTCCGTGCCCTGCTCGTTCAGTGTCAGATAGCGCGGATCAAGGCAGTCGTAACAGAAAGACCGAGGGCAGTTGGTACACATAAAGATCGCACCGTCCGTGCCCGCCTGCTTCCCGCAGCGTTGGCAGTGGTGACGAGGGCACGACCATGTTCGTTTGCTGGTCACCTCCCCAGGCTTCGCCGGCTTCATGCCAATGCACGTGGCGTGAAAGGATTTGGGACACACCGCACAGTGCAACAGCGGCTCCAGCGGATGCATAATATCCCCGCACACCAGACACCGATCACTGGTGTAGTGGTCTGCGAAGTGCGAGGTGTGTACGCGCGCACTGGGCATGGTTGGGCCTGGCAGCCCGCTCTCCTCCACAGCCATTAGGTCATTGACGAGGGCGTCCTCCACCTCACGCGCTGCGCGTTGGCTCGCACTGATGTCACCGGAAAGGGCGCTGTGCGAGCTACCCGCCTGCTGCCGCTGCTGCTCTCGCTGTGCTTGTGCGCGCAGTTCAGCCTGCTCGAACATGGCACGAATATCTTCAGCAGAGAGGAGCGGTGCTGCACGCGACTGGGGTTTGGTGGAAGTCTTGGCCCCAGTGCGCGGCTCCCGTCGACCACCCTCGACAATGAAGTCACCAAGAGAGGCCTTCCGCTCCGCGACGCTGCGAATGTGCTCCTCCACCGTGTTGCGGAGACAGAGGCGGTGCACGTGCACAACGCGCGTTTGGCCAATGCGATGGGCGCGATCGGCTGCCTGACGGTCCAGCTGAGGGTTGAAGTGGGCATCATAGAGGATGACGGTATCGGCGCCGGTGAGTGTGACGCCAACACCGCCGGCGGTGGTTGTGACGAGGAAAATGAAGCAGGAGGAGCTCGCGGCGTTGAAACGCAGCATCGCGAGCTCACGCTCCACACGGGTGCAGCTACCGTCAAGCCGCTC
This sequence comes from Wallacemonas rigidus, assembly GCA_030849045.1. Lineage (NCBI taxonomy): Eukaryota > Euglenozoa > Kinetoplastea > Trypanosomatida > Trypanosomatidae > Wallacemonas > Wallacemonas rigidus. The sequence goes on from JASAOL010000569.1 coordinate 89,276, forward strand.
GAACGGATACTCCCGGAGGTGGCACAGGGCCTGCAGAAGGTCAAGCGTGGTCGTGAAATTCGAGAAAATCAGCACGCGGTGCCCATCCGCCTTGAGGGTCTTCAGCAGCGCGTCCAAGTACACCATCTTGGCGCTCGGACGGATGATGGCTTCCTCGGTGATGGGGATACCAGCTACCTTGAATCGCTCCTCGAAGGATGCGGAGGAGCCGCACTTGGCGTCGGCGGCGAGAAGGCGGATCTGCATGGGATGGTTGCACACAACACGCTGGTGACTGAGGTGGGCGTAAAGCCGACCGGTGTTGCCCGAGAGGCCGCCTTCCTCCTCGCTCTCGACCTGCTGCGGGTCGTCATCTGCTGCGCCAACGCTCGTGGTGGTGGTGCCGTGGAGCGCTTGCGCTGTCAGTCTGGCCAGCAGCTCGGACTGCACGTAGGTGGGATCAAGGAACGTGAGCGGTTCGTCAACGCGCGGGGGGATGCCCAGCTCCATGTTTTCCTTGGTGCGTCGAAGCATGATGTGCTGAAGCAGTCGGGCACAGTTCTGCGCGGCTTGAACCGTGTCCTCGTATGTATGGTCGTAGCCGGCGACGAAGGATGGGTAGAGGAAGCTCATCAGGTTCCACACCTCACGCACATTGTTGTGGACGGGTGTGCCGGTGATGGCTACGCGGAAGCACGCGGTCAGTTTATGAGCGATGCGCGTGATCCGGGTGTTGTGCCCCTTCAGCACGTGCGCTTCGTCCACAAGCACAGTGACCCACGAGCGCTTCCGGAAAAAGCCACTCTCTTGATTGAGGACAGCCGGTGTGGTGACAAAGACCGCGTGGCGTGCGTTCGCAGCATGCCGTGCTGCCTGTCGTGCGCTGCGCTCCCCGTGGTACTTCACGACTCGGAGGCTCGGTGCCCAGCGGGTGAGCTCACGCGTCCAGTTCGTCAGCGTGGAGAGTGGCGCGACGATCAAGTGAGGCCCTTCAATCCCATGTTGTCTCTTGAGAACGTGGATGAAGGACGCGATCTGTGCGGTCTTGCCAAGACCCATGTCATCGGAGAGGATGCACGACATACCGCGATGGAAGTTGTCGAGCAGGTATTGCACACCCTCGACTTGGTAGTCGCGAAGTTGACAGCCGGAGATCGCGCCGGTCGAGCTCGCGGTGATGCGCGGGGCGGGGTTGAACTGACAGCGAAGGTCTGTCGCAGCCTCGATACGCGCCAGCTTCTTGTCGAGGAAGAAGGGCTCGAAGCTGTCGAACAGTTCGGCGCTGTGCTTCAGCTCGAACTTGAATTGCTCAGTGAAGCACATCGCAGTGTCCTTCATCTTTTGGTTCGAGGACGTCGACCACGGCAAAGAGGCCATGGGCACCACAGCGCTGCCGCGTCCCTCCACGGTCGAGGTCTGTCCGTGTGACGTGCCGAGGCTGCTCCCGCTCGCGGCGTGGCCCGCACGACCAGAGACGGGAGAGCTGACTTTGGCTTGCACGCTGGCTGACGCGGCGTCCATGAGAGCGTCAAACGCCTTGACCTGCTCCGCTTGTTCCTTTCCCAAAAGCAAGTCCAAGTCGTCGTCGTCGTCGTTCTTGCTGTGACCGCTTGTGAGGTGGGCCTGTGGGGTAGGCCGCAGCGGAGGAGGGGGTCCGAGTCGGCGATCCGCACGTGTGCTCTCCTCATCGCGCCCACGCTTCCGCGATGAGCTGGGCGCTTCCGCCAGCAGCGACTCCGTCTCCACGCCACGGTCAGTCAGAACCACAAATTGGGTGTCGCCCTTGCTCAACGGCGTGTGGGCGTGCTTGGACTCGGGTGGGGAGACAGAACGAAGCGGGTTTTCGGCCGCGTTCGGTGAGGTGGGCGACTGTGCAGCCTCCTCGGGGGAAGATGCAGTGGCGCGCGCCGGTGAGAAGCCAGCGGCGTTCGACACAGCTGGTGTACCTGAGCGCCGCCCTGAGCTCAAAAACTTGGCGAAGTAATTATCTAGATTGTGTTGGGCCATGACGTGTTTGTATGTGCTTGTCTAGATATATATATATATATATGTGTGTGTATGTGCCAACGGGCCTGCGTTATTCTCTGTTTATTCCGCAAATAAATCTGTTCCCAAGAGCAGATACGAAGAGCTGCTAGTTAACAGGTGCACTTCTTGAGTTGTGTCTGTATGCACGTCGTGAGTGGCGCACACGCAGATGAACAAAGAAGAAAAAAAAGTTTAAAAATTATATGGTCGTAAGCCTGCAGGTATGGTGCGCTCCAGCGGTATGGATGTCGAAGCGCAGACTATCGATTCGTGTTCGGATTTCTCGCCTGCCCTCGTTCCCCCCATTACGGCACGTCCATTCAGAACAGAGAAGGTCGAGCAGAGGAGACAAGACGTGTGAGACGGCGAGGGTCGTCATCAAAGATGCGCAATGCGCCAGTATGTGGGGATCTCTCTCTCTCTCGTTTTCTGGATTCGCGAAAAAGTGAGCGCCTTCTGTGCGACACGGGCTAATCCGGCGAAACGGAACAGTAAAAGAAGCAAGGGGACGAACGCGTTACTCAAGTCCTACACAGCACGTCAAAAGCTCGGAGTAAGATACGGGTGTCACTACGGCATCCCATTCGTACAAGCACGTGTGCGCAGCTGAGACATTTCTAGATTGTTAGCGTTCTTTTGTAGCAGTTGTCTGCTGCTGGTGTTTTTTTTTTCTGTTTTGGGGTGGAAATGCTGCTTAAGAAAAAACAACGATCAGCTCGGTAATGTGAATCATACGCCCCTACCAATGTCCTGGGCCATTCGTGCAAGCGTGTGCATGTGTGTGTGTGTGTGTGTGTCCGTAGATCGCTTTCCGCCTCACAACGGAATGAGGTTCCTTTTGTGTTTCGTTTCAAATATTTTTGTATGTGTGTTGGTCCCTGCTGTTGTTGTTTTGTGCGTTACCATACAGTGTTATCGTTCATCTGCTCGCGCGTGCTGACGCGGCTCAGTACGACGGTGATATCGTCGGCCTTCCCTCCCATCGCGTTGGCGACACCGTACTGACGCAGCGCCGATGACCACGGTGTGTTCGCTTCCTTTTGCATGGAAACCTTGAACGCATCGGAAACGAGGCGCTGGGCGACACGGTACGGGTCAACGTACTCGATGCGGTCGTCGCTGAGGATACCACTCAACCAGAAGCCGATAAGGGGGATCTTGTTGAGGACGCTTTCGTTGTTCTTACCGATCCAACCAGCGTCCGCGGCGAGTTCGACGTTGAAGCGGTTGTCGAAGAGACCATCGGTGCCCATCACGACCACGTCACCTTCCTGCACAGCTACCTTCTCCCGCACGCAATCGGCCACGCGATCGGAGAAAGCACGGCCCATCATGTGGCGTGGCAGCACGGCGAGCTGAAAGGGGGCGTTGAAGCCGTGCACCTTTTCATGCACGCGGAAGAGCTGCTCGCGGTTTCGGATCACCATGAGGCCGCTATCGCCGAGGTTGGCCACATCAAGCTCATGGCCACCGTCCTCCGTCTTCTGTAGAGTGGCAATACAGCACGTGCTACTGCCCGACTTGACGCCCTTGTCATGGACGAGCTTCGCATACGCGTTCTTCATGATAACCTGTGGATCGCGCTCTTTTCGGTGTGTCTCGGCGAACAGCTTCGCATTCTCCATGAGCGCGTTGGAGAACAGGGAGGGATCGACGCCTTGGCTGCGCCAGCCACCCACACCATCTGCAATACCAATCACCTTGTATGTGTTGGCCACAAAGAAGCTGTCTTCGCCACAGTCCAACTCGATGAAGCTCGCACGCTTTCGCCACGACACGTTTTGACGTCGCTTGCGCTCGTCGGTGTCACTGCGGTAGTGTGAGGCGGGCGAAGGTTTCGCTTTGCAGAAGGCCCACGACTGAAGTACGAGTTCGTTCGGGTCCTGCTCTTCTGCCGGCACTTCCTGTGGCGGCAGACCCCAGTTCTCCACGTCTACCGCACCGGCCTCGACTTGTGCGCTATTCTTTGCGGCGCTGTTTCCCATGGTGTGTGCAGGTGAGCTGGCGTATCGAAAGAGAAAAGCAACGGTTCGCTTGTGTCTCTCTCTCAAAGTGGGTGAAAATTGTCCTTTCTCCTAACGGCAACTGAACCACGACAAGGTCCCCAGGCGAAGAAACAAAAGAAGGGAAAGGGGTGTCGGGAAGTGTGACACAGAAGGTCAAAGAGTGAGGTGGAGAGAGACCCGCGTCCGTTACCGCATCTGATGCGTCAACACCGACAGCACACACACTCACCGTCAACGACACACACACACACACACAGATGTGTGGAAAAGGAAGGGGAAGAGGAGGGCAAGGCCACACAGTGCGTATTGAAACGAGCACTTTTGCGAAGAGGTACCAGGTCCAGATGACGAATGTTTTTTTTTTGTTGACTTTTATTCTAAATATCATGAAGGGTATGAAACGAGACAGTGGAGGCGACGAATGTCTCTGGCAGAAACGAAAGGACAGCGAGAGTCGTGGTCGATACACACACACACACGTATGTACATCCAGGCGTCAAGGGTCGTCTGTGAGAATGTCATCTTCGGAGACGCCGATGCTCAGCAGTGCAGCCGTGCACGACTCGACAAAGGGCGGCGGACCGCACACGTAGCACAGAAACGGCGCACCGGCGAAGTAGTTGGCTGTCGCGTCCGCCACATCGTCTGGTGACAGGCGCCTGCCCAGAGTGAAGGGTAGCGCCTCCGCTGGCACGGCTGGTGTGCTCTTCGCTTGTTGTTGCTTCGTCAGAAAAACATGCAGCTGGTAGTGCCTCTGCGGTTGTGAGAGGTTCATCGGCGAGAAATCCTTCGCCCACTGGAGGAGCTCATTGAGCTTGGCGACACTGCTCTGGGTGCGATCCACGTGCAAATGAAGCACGTGAAGCTGTTCACGGGTCGACTGGGCGAGGGTCTGGTTGTACAGATAACCCCCTATCGCGGCATACGCGCTCGTGATGGCGATGCCAGCTGTGAGCCACAAGACGTTTCCGCGCAACTGACGGAGGCGGGGAAGGTGATCTACCAGAGTGAACGTGCCAGCGATGTCCACGACACGCAGAAGGACGTGAAGACTGAACTGGTGCAACCAACGGCTGCCGCCACGCCCTTGCGCGCACAGCTTGACGATAAGCACGAACAAGTTCTTGTCGTGGTGTGTGTCGCAGATAGTCCACTTGCGAACGAGCGGCTTCCCATCGTCGCCTTTGATGGGCAGTTCGAGGGCGACGTACTCGCCACGCTCAGGCAACCGCTGAAGCTCACCAGCGCTATGAACAAAACAAAACTGGGCGACGCCATCACACACCGGCTCAACGGCCGCGCAGGACACGTACAATCCACTCTTCTTGTCTGCACTACCAGAACAGACAGGCCGAATCAACGGCGAAGGCGACGAGGCCGCGTGGGCCGTACCGGATGACGTCGAACAAACCGAGCCGGTGCCGCGGCTGACGCCCTCCAACGGATTCACACCCGCGCGACCAAAGACGCCATTGCCGATCGACACTTTGGCGTCGTGGCGCAAGACATGCCCGCTGCGCATGCCGCTGTGGAGCCCAGATCCACCGCCGCCAGCACCAGCATGAACGGGAGCAGCCGTTGGGTTTTCGCGGTTGGCCAGCGCCATGTTCGCGTACACGTCGCTCTCCCAGGCAGGACCACTCAGGTCAGCGAGAACGAACACGTCGTCGCCCTCCACGACCACAGCGTGTACGCGCTGTTTGCATCCTTTCGACTTCACGGACGGCACGGGTCGGGCGCCACCAGGTGGGATCTCAATTCCCATGTACAGTCCCTCGCCGGAGTCCAGTGCGATACGATAGCTGTGCCACGGACACACAATACAAGGATGACCGCCCATGTCTTCGATGTCGCCCGTAAACAGAGGCCCGCCGTGGTGGTAGCACGCGTTGTCAATTGCGTAGAAGCGGTTCTTATACTGCACAACAACGATATTACGTGCACCACACTTGACCAGCTTTCGGGCATCGCCGGTGTACTCGCTCGCCTTTCCCGCGTACACTCTCTGCACATCCCGCGAGGGAGACGCCGCCGCCATAGTCACAAGAGAAACGGGTTCGGGGAGAGAGAGAGAGAAAAAAAAGGAGGGCGTTACAGGTGCGCGTGCCGAGCACTTGTCGGGGCGCTACGTGGTTCTGCGCGAGAGAAAAATGCCCTCACAGTGCTTCGTCCTTATTGTACCGAGACACGCACGAGTAAAGGGGGAGAGAGAGGGAGAGTGAGGAGGCGGGGAACGATGTGAAGAAGAGGTGACACCGCGCTCGTGGCGTGTAGAAACAGACAGAGCAGGAAGTGACAGACACGCAAGGGGGTCATGCAGTGATGTCGTTGGCACACATGGCTTCTACACGGTAACTACATGCTCACGTACTGCGGTGTAGCACCCTCTCTTAGTGGAGTATTCCCTTCTTTTCTTTTTCTCTTCTCCTCTTTTTGTCTCAGTAGAGCGAGGTGGCCAATAACCACGTCATGGGCAGCCTGTCAGCATGCTTCTCTCGTCCACTGTCTCTGGGGCTCGACGCATTCGCCTTTCCGTTGATGTGAATTGATTATTTAAGAAGAGTTGATTGGGGTAACTGCAAGAACGGACAGGAAACACACACACACACATACACAGGCACACTGACGCACACCTATGCGTGTCCCCGTGAATGCAGTTCTCTCTCTCTCTCTCTCTTCGTCCGTGTGTAGATGAACAACAAAACCCGAAGCACCGGCTACGCACCACGTAGCGAGAACTTTTGCTTTTCGGCGACATCGACAACGCGCTCGCGGTAGAGACCCTTCCGGCGCTGCACACGCTCCAGCAGCTGCTCCGCAATGTTCTTGGTTGCCATCTCCGCGCCATGCTCCTCGAGTTCTTCCTTGGTGGTCGGCACAAAGTACGGGTCCTCTTCGATGATTGCCCAGTGGCTCATGCGAAGCTGCGCGGTCGAGGTGGCCCCTTGCGTCAGAATGCGGAGTTCATCCTGCAGGCCGAAGGCTTCCACAGCAGGGAGGTGGCAGCGGATGTAGAAGAGATCGCTGCCCTCATTGGGGACCTCTTCGAGAATATCCGCACGACGCCGGCTCAGAGTGGCGTAGATCTTGCCTTGTGTGTTACCACCGGAGTAGACGGTGCACTCGTAGACCGGCTCGACTAGTCGGCGCGGGTGGAGCTCCATCGCATCGCGACAGGCCTCCCGCACGCAGGGCAGCACCATGCCACCAGAGAGCCCCGTCTCTTCCCGCACAACAAGGCCAGTGATGACAAAGGCTAGACCGTAGAGAGGCTCCATTGCCATCGGGCCCATCTCCGCCGCCGCCTGGAAGCCGGCGATGATGGACTCCTTCCAGCGCTCGAGCGCCTCGGCGGCCTGCTCAGGATCGGCGGCCTCACTGAAATCGGCGAGCAGCACCGCACCAAGGAAGCCTAAGCGCGTCGGGCCGTGCGAAATCAGCCCACCACGCGCCGCCGTCGCGACGCAAGCGAACTTCTTGTGGGCCGCCAACGCCTCTGTCACGCGCTTGACGATCTGCGCACTGTTGCCGTTGTTCTTCTCATCATCTTGAATAATCTCGAGCACCTCGGCGGGCAGCGGGCGCGCGTACACGGTCATGTGGAAGGCGTCATCCATCAGTGACGCGGTTTGCACCTTCGGCTTCGCGTTGAGGTTGCCAATAATGGTCTCGCGGAAGGACACGAGCGGCTCGGAGGCGATCACATCCACACGTGCGAATGTGTCCTTGAGATCCTTGATGCAGCGTTCGGCGTGCACCTCACCGGCAGTGCCAATAACGTGCTCGCCGGTCGGCAAGATGCTCACCTCCACTTGTGGGTCCACCTTGTAAAGGAGCCGCAGGCCTCGCTCCAAGCTCGGCAGATCACGGGGCTCCTTCGGATAGACCGACAAGCGCACAATGGACGTACTCGGCAGCACAAGAGGACGGAACGGCGGCATCGCCTCATCAGTGCTCAGCGTGGCGTACTTGGTGATGTACGGCGTGAGGCCGCCGACACCACACAGTGAACCGGCACAGACCTCATCGGTTTCTTCGAGCCCTGCGCCACGGAAAAGGAAAACTTTCGACACGGGTGCCGCCTCCAGTTTTCCCTCGCTCTGGATGTACATGGTGCTGCCAGCTCGCAGACGCCCGGAGTACACGCGCGCAAAGCCAATAAAGGCGTCGTCCATGGAGACGTCCACGTCGCCTTCGAGGTCAATCATTTTGCCGACCAAGTACTGTGTATCGATAAGCTTGCAGACGTAGACCACACACGGCGCCTCCGGGCTCGGGTCACATGAGAGCAACGCTTTCTGCAGTGACGCGTCTGCCGAGGACAGGTTCGGGATGTACGACGGTAAGCGCCGGTGCTGCGCGGTGATGGGACTGTCCATGTGCACGCAGATGGTATCAAGCACGCACTTGGCCAGTGGCAGCCACGCGGAGAGCAGCGCCTTGAGCTTGCCGCGATTGTCACGGCGTGGGTTATTCCAGACACGCTCTGCGACGTTGAGCTTGGAGGCTTTCTTGAGGCGCTCCTCATCGGTGCTGCCCTCATCCAGGAAGGTCGCGTAGAGCTGCCAGACCGGCTCCAGGAGCAGCTGCACGGCCAACGGTGGCTGGCCCTCTTTGCGGGGCTTACTGCTCACTTCTTTGGTTTTAGGGTCGAAGAAGTAGGAGCCCCAGAGATAGTCGCCGAGGTTCGCAATGGGCAGTTTGTCCTTGTAGAGACGGACGAAGAAACCAACGTCGAACGCCCAGCCGTCCACGCAGCTGCAGAAAAGCACGTTGCCCTTGCATGGATCGAACCACACATCGTCGCTCGGGTCGTAGCGGTCCATGTCGTGGGACTGGCCTTGAATTTGGAGTTGGTTCGCGTACGCGGCCAGCACCGCGTTGCAGGACTCGATGATCGATCGCAGACGTAGGTAGGCCTCCTCGGCGGTGTACTGCTGGGCGACAATGAGACGGTCGATTTTGTTGAGCACCAGTACCATCGACAGTCCCTCGAAGTACGCGTGACGGAGCATAGCGCAGGTTTGTTGGCTCACGCCATCCACAACGTCGACAATCACCACCGCTCCATCACACAGCCGCATCGCGGAGGACACCTCACAGGAGAAGTCAATGTGCCCAGGGGAATCGACAAGGTTGAGCAGATGCCGCACACCGTTGTACGCATGCTCGAGGGCGATGGAGCTGGCTTTCATTGTAATGCACCGCTCCTGCTCATCTGGGCGGGAGTCGAGCAGCCGCACCTCGCCCGCCAGCTGCGGTGAGAGGATGCCGTTGCTGGCCACCAGGTAGTCGCTCAACGTCGTCTTTCCGTGGTCCACGTGGGCGACCATGCAGAAATTACGCGTATTTTCGGGGTGCTCGCTCAGCTGACGCACCTTATCCGTCGCGGCAAGGCTCATGGCTTCGTTCTTCGTTTCTCTTTCTGTGTTCTCTTCTTGTCTCCTCGCTCGTTGTCCGAGAGGAGTTTTTCCGTTTGGCTGTGTGTTTTCGTTTCGCTTCGCACACGACGGATGGTCTCTTTTCCGCGTGGGTGTGTCAATGTGCGCAGCTAGACTATGCGCTGAAGACACACCGCACACACACAAAGAGAGGGAGAGAAAGAGAAGGAGAATAATGACAAGACGGGGGAGGGAGGGAGACAGGTCCAAGAGAGGGAGAGAGGTCCAAGAGAGGGAGAGAGGTCCAAGAGAGGGAGGGAGGTCCAAGAGAGGGAGAGAGAGGCGCGGGAGAAGTGCGGCTCAGAGCAGAGGCAAGTCGCGCCCATGCGTGCCGACGTACGCACTGACCGGCGCAGGGTCCACAGCAAGCCCCCTCCCCTGACAACAGGGAAAGAGAGAGGCCCCGCTTCTTTTTTTTTTTTTTTGTGTGTGTAGAGGTGGGTAAGACGACCACGACATGTTCGCTCCGCAACGGGTGTGACAGGACTACATGAGCAGCTGACCAGAGCCGCCACTGTGTCCTGTGTGCTCCCCGTGTCGTCTAGCATGGCTCTTCACCACCCTTTCATACCCATCTGGGTGGTGCCGCCGACACCCATGATGAGAAGCACGTCGCCGCGCCAGATTTCACTCAATTGTCTGTTTTTTTTTTTCAAATTTCATAAAACACACACCATAAACATAAACGTACTAGCACATGCTACAAGATGTAAAAAAAAAAAATCGGCACGATACAGCCATCCCATTTCGTTCTTTTTTTTTCCTCTCGATGACGTCTTCAGAAGAAGATGCACACAGATCTGTGTGAATGCCACAGAAAACAATGAGCTTTTATTTTCCCGATGCCACTTCATTTTTTTTTTTTTGCAAAGAACAATGCCTATTATTCTCTTGAGTTCTCTTTTTTTTTTTCTTTGGTTCTCATGTTTTCTTTCTTTCGCACGTCATCAGAAGTTCGCCGCCAACGCGAACGTTAGAACTTCTCGGGCTCGTTCTTGGGGAGCATCACCCAGATACCGTCAGAGCCGCTAAGGCCAGCGTACGACTTCTCCTTCGGCATGAGGAAGTACAGGAAGACGACGGCGGCCATGTAACCCCAGACCTGGAAGTACTTCTTGCGCGACTGGATCTCGATCAGCTCCGTCGTGGACACGTCCCACGGCTTCTTGGTCAGGCGCTGGTAGTACTGCTTCTCAGGGGCGGCCATCAGGTCCACCTTGATGTCCATCGGCTGGAAGTAGGTCCAGGACAGGTAGGAGTCGTAGATGGCCGTGTTCGGCTCGGGGAAAGGTGAGGAGGAGCGGATGCCGCGCTCGTTCAGGGGGAAGGCGTTCTGAATGTCAACCGTGTTGTTGCACTCACCACCCGTGCTGAAGGTGGGGCCATTTCCTACGAGGGCCACGCGGGTCGCGCTGAAGGCCGCGATAGAGGTCTTACGCATCATCTCGGATTATGCTTGGAGATCTTTTTCTGGCTTTAGGATAAGGCGGGTGCCACTTCACCCGAGTAAAAAAAAAAAAAACGAGACATCCGAGAAACATTCGGGAAGAGGAGAGAGTAGATATGGTCAAGAATGACAGCAGCGAAGTGTGCTCAAGCACACAAAAAGTACGATTCTTTTGTTGCAGTTGTTGTTTCCTCATGTACGTGTGTATGCGCGTGTACATAGACGGGGTAGGGGGGGGGGTACGATAGAGGCCAAGCCGATTCAAACCCGAATCCCTCTTCTTACTGTACGTTGTGGCCTCGCACTCTGCACTGGGCTCGCTGCAAGGATATTATTTTTTTTTTTCCGCATCTTCTCCGTTTTTGTGTGTTTTTTTTTTGTTTTGTCTGCCAGTTAGTGTGAGTTGTAGAATCCACAAGGCCAGGCGTAAGTCAAGAGAACAGAGATAAGCAAACCACAACAACAGGATGGAATGCACCCTCTACGCGTCAGTGCAGGTCAAAAAGGAAACAAACAGAGAGAAGAGAAGGCGTCTCTCGCGCGCTAGTTCTCTGTCGCGCAATGCGAGCGCTTGAGGGTGCGGCACAGAGCGAGCTGTGTACGAGTCCCCCGCACGCCGTCCAAAGTCGCCAGGGTGACCATGCGGTCCAATGCGTTCTGTACCCACGTGCGCGTCAGCTCAGTCTTTGGATCCTTGAAGTTGCCCTCAAGCTCCACCTCGAAGCTCTTGTGCTGATGCGAATTGACGACACGTGTCAAGTCGTAGCACACAGCTGCATCGTCGCAGTGTACACTTTGACGGCGCTTGAGGCGCGAGAAGAGGCTTTTGGGACGGCTGGCCGAGTCGGATTGGCCCGCTGTGTCTGGCGCCGTGGTCGCCAGGCTGGTCTGAGCCTCGTCCTCCGTGCTAACGCTCAGGCGGAGGTCGTACGGGCACCCAGGCAGCGCCATGTCCACCACGCACAGTCGCTTCTTGCTGATGCTCACGGTGGGCACCTTTTTGCCATCGGGCTCCACTGTGAAGGTGTTGCGACGACGGCCATCCTGTACATCTTCTGTACAGGAGACGGTCAGTGGGCATGCATCCGTGACAATCGCCTCCTTGACATACTGCTCAATACGGTCAAAATCACGTTCGTCCACGCCCACTGTAATCTTCTCACGCGACCGCAAAAGACGGGGCACCACGACGGTGTGTGCCTTCGCGGCTGCGCTGTCAGCTGCAGATGCGGACCGTGGTGGAGGTGGGGGCGGCGCTTGCGGTGCGAGGCTGCCGAACGTGCACAGTCGCCACTCCACCTCCAAGTGTCCCCGGCTACGGTACGGCTCAATGGTGGCAAAAAGCGAGTCAACGACCTTCGCTAGGTCTGCCTGCGCAGACGGTTTGTCGGCCATGGAGCTGTTCACTTTTTCTGTTCTGTTCACGTCGGTGTCGCCATTTAGTTGACGAGTTTGGGAGGCAGGAACGGAGAGAGAGAGAGACGTGGCGAAGAGTGTACTGTTCTTTTCACAGCGGTCGAATCAAGTAAAGGCGCGAGGAGCCTGTATGGCACATGCACGGGAGGTATACCCGTCTAACACGGTGCGCGCACCGTCGCGAATGGACAGCGAGTTCATGTGCGTTACTTTATGCTCGTCTCGTCGAATCGTTTCTTCTCTCTTGATAGTTTTCCCGTTCGGGGCACGTGTGTTGTCATGGCCTGCGGAAACAACGAGGCATCCGTCCCGAACAGTCAGCAAACAAGAAATCACGGACAGCGGCGTGGACAGACTTGGCTGCTCACAGGCGCATGCGCTAATCGGAGCGGGGACGCTTGCGGTGCATGAGTGGGCACTCTGCGCGAGTATGGCCGTTCTCGTTACAGAAGGTGCAACACGTATAGCCATGTGCGCGTGCATGGTATCCCGTGCCCGTTGACGCCACCGCGGTGGTTGCCTTGGCGATGGCCTCGCGCTGATCCTCCAGCGCAGCTTCACGCTGTTTCTGCCGGTCCATTGCTTTTTGACGTGCGGTCTTCTGGGCCTCCTCGACAGCCGTGCGCAGCGTTTGCTGCAACGCGAGCGCCTCGCTGTGGTGCGGCTCGATTGCCAGACACGCCTTGAGGGCCTCATCGGCGCCCGTGACGTTGCACAGTTTTTCGTGCGCACAGGCCAGCCGAAAAAACCCGCGGGCGTACGTTGGATCAAGTCGTGTACACGTTCGCGCATCCTCCGCACTCTCCGTGAAGTGCGCTGCGCGGAAGTGAGCTGCACTACGATTGGCCATCAGTACCACCTCCTCGCGTGGCGTGTGACGCGCGGGCAGCAAATCGAGCGCCTTGCTGTAATGACGGACGGCCTCCACGTACTCGCCCTTAGCCATCGCCTCCTTGCCTTTCTTGAGGCTCTTTTCGTAGTAGAAGGCATCCTTGGCCTCGGCCGTCACAAGGCCGTGCCCATCCTTAATCAGGCCTTGTACACGCGATAGGCCGTCCAGATACTGACGGTTTTCAGGCTCGATTTCCACCGCTCGCTGCAGCAACGGGACGGCTGCCTCGTACTGCTTCATACCCTCGTGGGCGGTCGCGGCGCGTCCGAGAGCCTTCGCGTTGTCACCGTCGAGAGCCAGTACCTGCATAGCGACATCCAGGGACTTGCTATAGTCCCTCAGCGAGTTGTAGCACGCGCTGATGTTGTTCAACGCGCGTACGCGATCAGCCGGCGTGCTCGTTTTATCTGACGCGATCCGGACATAGACGCGGATCGCTTCATGGTACTTTTTCGCCGCGAACAAGCTCGCAGCGTCCTTGAATGAGGCCTCCATTGTTGCTCTCTGTTTTTCTGGGGTCAACACACACACACACAGGAACCTTGGTAGTACCGCAGAGCCAGCACACAAATAGTGTTAAGACTCACAGTCTCTGCTTGTAGTCACTGCACTATCACAGCAGCGACAGACGACGCGCAGATCAAAAAGGGATGTTGAAGAAGAATATAAAAACAGAGAATCAGGGAGGTGCAGGAAGACGAAATGGAACCACATGGATATACGTAGCATTGCGTGCTCTGCTTTGCTGTACAGAGTGGACGTCGTGGCGCGAATACCGCGTGTGGGAACGAGGCGAGGACGGTGTGCGTGTGTGTGTATGGGGGGGGGAGGGGAGCTGGGTTCAACCTTTAGGGTCACGTCGTACACAGATGTGTAAGTGTCCGAAAATACGAGTGTGGCCTTCTCAAGACAAGGAGTACTGGGTTTCTTGTCTTTGTACATACCTCGATTGATCAATCTTCTTTTTATTTTTTCGTTCTGTTCCGAATCGGGTGCAATATGTTCGAAACAGCAGGGACGTGTGTGCAAGAGGGCAGAGGGTTGAGTCAACACCAATGCAAAAACAAGATGGACGGAGGTGATGCTGGGGGTTGCGGCAAGAACAGGCGTGAGCAACCGCGTTCGTCGAAACAGATGAGGATACGAGGCAGCCAAGTGAACGTGTGACGCCGTGTGTACGCGAATGCACCAGAGGCTCTGGAGTGCACCCCTGCGGTATCGATATGAAAGGAAGAGATGAGTCAACTTCTGCTCTCTCTCTCCCTCTTGACAACCCCCTTCTCACAGGAGGCGCGCCAAGACGGCAATCACAATAATCAGAATGATGAACATCACGCAGCAGACGCAGTAGACAATAATTCGTGATTTCCCCAGCTTGTGGATCGTTTTCCGCAATTTCTGATTGATGCCGTGCACTTGACTGTGGTTGTCATCGACCTTCTTCTCCGCGCTTTTGAGAAGGTCGTTGTGGATGTCGAGCTCGTAGCTAATATTCTGTGCATTATCGTTCAGGCGCAGCACGCCCTCGTGAATGCGATCGAGAACCTGATCCATTTGGACGTCCTTCTCGCGTGTGGACTCGAAGAATCGCAGGAATTCCTCGTCTTGGCGCAGGTTGTAGTGCTCCGAGACAGACGGCTCGTCGGCAGCGTGTTCGTCCTCGTGCATCACAAAGACCGCCGCGCCCGACGACGAGCCGCCTTGCATGCGTGAGCGCACCAGTTTCTGCGTGCTCTCCCATTGTGCCTCAAGAGCCTTGTAGTCGGCCGCGCGCCTCTCCATCACAGAGGTACGTCGGGCTTCCTGCATTGGCGCGCGTGCATCAGACTCCTCTTTGCGGAGGTGATTGTGCAGGGCAACGCGGCCGATCGGGTCTTTGCCGGTCTCCCAGCTATCCAATTGCGTCACCATCTCACGCATCGCACACATCTTCGCCGCCGCCAGCGCGCGAGCCCGCTCGAAGGGGCTCGCCGCAGGGTCGCTCTGCGTCCGATGATGTGCGACGCGTGTTTCTGTTCGCGCGTCCGCGTCTTGAAGCGGCAGTGACGGCGCAGACATGGACGAGTGTGACGCCAGAGCGGGAAGACGTAAAATTGTAGCTGGCACAGAGAAAGGCGAGTAGGGGTGATCACGCAATGTGGACCCAGGTACACGACAAACTCTCCCGAGAGGTAACGATGCACCCCCGCCTGTCCGCTCTACCTGTTCTTCTCTTCTTTTGTGTTTTTTTTTCCTATTCGGGATGCTTGCGTCCGCACGTCGTTGTCGGTTACACCGTAGCCGTCAGTGCTCGGCACAACTAAGAAAAACAGAAAAGAGAAGAAGACAGTGTGCCGATATTCTTTCTCGTTCAAAGGGGGTGGAGGGAGAGTATCGGGACAGAGACAGTAAGCAGAAGAAGGTGGATCGGTGCCCATGACCCGTTGTGACACACGAGCCTGTCATCCGCGAGGGGGTTAAGCCGGGGGAACGGCTTGTTGGATGCGCCTCAAGGGTGCGATTAGTGCAACGCACGAGGGGTCACTAGTCGTTGCCAAGCACACGTACAGCCCCAATGTGGTGTTGCCTACTCTTTTTTCTATCCACCCTCGGGCGTATCGCCGTGTGACAGCTTCTTTTATTTATTTGTGTGGTTGATGTTGTGTGTCATTCGTACGCAAGAGGCGAAAGAGGTCTCGCATCCTCGCACAGCCGTGTCAGTGCGCCAGGCCGCGCTGGAACGCTCTGTACAGCTCCACCTGCTTGCGGGGCAGCAGCTCCACCATCTGCTTCGCCAATGACACCTCCTGCTCCATGCCCTGCTGTTGTTGTGCGTCCTCCAGAGGATTCTGCTCAAAAAAATGAATCGCCGACTTGAACTGCTCGCACGCCACACCAAGACTGTCGTACTCCTCCTTGGCCGTCTTGAACGCATACGTAAGCTGCACGTGCGCGCGTCGCATCAACACGCGGAAGTACGGCAGCCTCGAGTCTTCATCCAGAACGTCCGGGATGCGATCGGTCGATGGGGTTTTCCACGTCTCACAGAACCGCTGGTAGTATTGCAGCGTTTTGTCCACGAGAGCGTTGTAGGCCCGATCCTTGAGAGGCACTTCACCGGCGAACGGCATCTTCCGCTGCGCCGCCCGCATCTCCGCCTCGGACTCGCACAGCATTCCCAGGTCGTAGAGCAGCTGACGAATAACGATGGGGTACGCATTGAAGCTGAGCTGGTCAGGAAAGGACTCGAGCAGGGCGATTTGCCTTTGTACCATGGCGATGCGGCGGCTTCGGCTGCTCTCAAAGGTTATGAGGCTGGCGTAGAGTTTCACCATGTCCTGCTTCAGTTCAATGTGGTGGGTGCAGCTGGTCTCGAATGGGTAAAAGGTGAGGGCCTCGTTCATGTACCGCATACCCTCCTTGAACGTCTCGCGCGCCTCCTCGAAGGTGGTAATGGCCGGCTGCGTGGCTGCGGCTGGAACGCCTGGGAAGTCCACCCAGAAGATGTCGTCCACCGATGTGGCGGCGGCAGGTGGCTCCTGGTCCTTGTCGAGGCCGTAGTGCTGTAGGCGGTATAGATGGTAGTGTCCATAGCCCCACGCCAGTGCCCCAGCCGTTTCGTCGTCGGGATTTTCCATGGGCATCATGTGTCGACTGGCTTCGAGGCAGTGAAGCGCACGGCCGTACGCGTGGCAGCTACAGTAGTACGCGCTCAATCGGAGGGCGTTGGTCGCCCACGTCTTTTTCGAGAACTCCTGCCTGCACAGGAGCTGCTGGTGCATCGTCCGATGGCAGTACTCCGAGGCGAGGCGCTGGTGGCCCAGGCTGGCATGAACCTGAGCGAGAAAGAACAGCGTGGTGCAGAACGCGGTGTCCATCTCGTAACGCCAGACTTGCGCAGCGTGTGGTGTCATGGGCGACATCGGTGATGGCGTTGGGTCGCGACTGTCCGCCTCTCCGCCAGGCACGGCGGCGGTGGCGTGTGACGCATCGCTGTGGTCGGCGGCAAGCCTCCCATCGTCGCCCAGTGGGACGGCCTCTATGGCGCAGGCATACGGTTGTTGCATGAACCACGCATCCCACGTTGTGTACGCGGCCTCCGCAAGCTGAAGTGCCCGTGAGGCGTCTTGGTTGTTTGTGGAGGAGTAGTACATGCCGAGCGCATTGTACACTCGCACATACTCCACAACCCCCTCAAAGTCAAACGACTCAGATGGGTGCGGTGGTGGTGCAGACGCACCGCTCGCTCCGAGGACGTCCGCCTCTGCTGTTGGTTCCAGTGTGCTGAGTGCCGGCATCGCATCCTCGTCCGTGCCGCTACTTCGGATGAGGTACCTCACCAACGCATGCGCCTTGCGCAAGACTGTAAAGCCATCGTCGACTTCCTCGACCTCCATCATCGTGGTACCAATGAAAATCAGACAACGACACAGCTGCCGAATGGCAAGCACACTCTTTCGATCGCGGTATGTCTTGGTGACAGCCGCCTCTAGCTCCTGCGCCTGAGCGCGCGCAGCGTACTTGGGTTCAAAGACATTTGTGTTAGGTCCTTCTGATGCGTTCAAGGCAATGATGTCTTCCAGCGTCAGCCGAAACGTCTTCGGATCCATGTTTCACGAAGAAGCGTCGGATGTGTCGCTTGTGTGTGCTCGTAGATGCGTGAATGCGTGAAAGAGTTGATTCTACTTCTCTCTTCTGAGAGGGGCTGCTGTGTCGTCAAGGTGGCTTGAAGCAAAGAGGAGAGAAAACAAAAACGGACACGTGTAAACAGAGTGAGGAATAGGTGCGAAGCACACGATCTCAGTGAGAACATCATATAATTTTCTCTTTGGTATCGCTGTTGTATGTGCGCTCGGCTGTGGCGGGTACTTGACCGCATGGCGCCGGCTTCCGAGAGTCCACTGGAAAACAACGAGCTGCTGTCGAGCACGTAGCTCCGTGGTCTGCGGGAGTAAGAAAGGGGAGCTGGCTCTCTCTCTCACTCTCTTTGCTCTCACGATTCCTATCCCCTCGTGCTGCTGAGCTGAGTGACGTCGACGGCCACAAGTGCCATCATCGCCTGCGTGTTCCCTCAGGCCGTCTCTCTCCCTTTTTTTTTTTTTTGACTCCCATGGAAAGAGGGAGAGGCTCTCGTTGTTTTGCTTCGTATCTTGTCTTTGTTGTTTGCTTAATTAGTAAGCTGTTCATGTCATCTTTTTTTTTTTTTTTCTTCATTTCTTTTCTCTCTACACACAACTTTTAATAAATGTGCCGACATCAACAACGGAGAGAGGAGCACATCTACCGCAGCGGTCGCGCGTGGCAAGGATGTGGAGGAGGGCACGATGATTGTCACTTCACCTCTCACACACTCTTCTTCTTCCGCCGGAGATACGCGTCTGGGTAGATCGCTCTGACAGGCGTCTTCGTACGCATCCGGGCCTCAGCACTACCACACAGTTTCTTCGTCGTCAGCCACCTCCGCGCCGCCTTTATCTTCAACATGTGCGAAGTTCAAAGCGTCTGTATCGGCATTGTCGTTCTTGGACACTCTCTTCTTACCACCGCTGGCCTTCTTCTGACGCTTCAACTCCTCAGCAGCGACGTGCGCCTTGCCAATCGCGTCGTTGATGACGGCGACGGATTTGAACTCCGGAGCGACATCCTTGAAAAAGGCGGTGATCATCTCTTGAAAGTTCGCCTTATCTGACAGCTCGAGAAGACGATCGGCAATCGCCTGACCTACGGTGGTGGCTTCTTCGGCTGTTGAGGCGGGGAGATCGGCGATGATCTGCACAGCGTTACCTTTCAGCAGGCTATCATCGATGCTTCCGGCCTCCTCGCTCAGGCGCGCCATCTCTTTTTGAACGTCCTCTGGGAGGAACGTCTCCTCTTCCTTCTTCACTGGCGCGCGCGTGGCCAGTTTCTTCTCGAGGCGCGCCTGCTTTTCGGCTTCCTTGGCCTTCTCTTCCTGTTCTAGTTGATCGGCCTCGGCTTCCCAGTCATCGGCGGCATCATCGTAGTCGTCGAAACCGTCATCGAAGTTGTCATCATAGTCGCTGTAGTCCATGGTTGGTACCTTATTCTTCTTCTTGTGGTTTCAATACAATTACTTTGCGTTCCGGTTGGTGTTGTTTTGGTTCGTGTTTTGTTGGATTTCTTGTCATCATTCGGTGGCGGGTGGATAAAAGGTGTAGGAGCAGGGGTGTGCCGGATAGTTTCTAGGGAAAAGAGGAATAAAAGCAAGAGATGAGTACATGGGCTTGAGCAACAAATCTACATCGGGGGAAGGGATCGTCGTCGGAGCCCCCAAACGTGTGGCGCACGTGTACACGCACGCACACACAAACAAACAAACATAGGCGCACGAGCAGTGGATATAAGAGAGCTAAACCTCACAGCTAGAGAGCCCTGCATGCTAGCCGAAATCAGGCGATGACATCAACAGGTCCCCACGTACACGTCAATAATAGTCTCTGCCCCTCACCGTGCACACTTCCTCGTGCGGCGCGTATCTAGTTTCTGCTGCCCTGCGCTCTGACCAACTCCAGCAACACGTGTGATGGACATGAGCGTGTGATTGTGGGGGCCTTCTAAAAAAATGTTTGGAGGGAAAGGCTGCCAAGTGGTCCACCGGAACGAGCCTCTAGTAGAATCTCCTACACTTTTGGTGAGTGCCACAGGTACACACAAGTAGGGGGAAACAGACGCTCGGTAAACACGGTTTTGCGTTTGCTTTTCTTTCCTTTGCTTGCAAGCTTCTCAATTTGACAATTTCTTTCCGATTAATCAAAGTATGCCCCTTCATGTCACCTTTCTTCGCCAAGAACAAGAGTGAGAAGAAGAAAAACATGTCGCCCAGTAATGCTAGGAGGAAGGGAACAACAACAAAAAAAAAAGAAGGAACGCACACGACGTGTCTCTACTCATTATTGCTTTTCTTCCTCATGTGACACCACTGCCGCGCGCGCTCGTTGTTGAAGGACGTCACGCAGCGCCTAAACGGTTGGGTGCATATTTTTGTTTTTGCTTTCTTCGCTGGCAAAGCATACTTGTACTTTTCCAGGCTGTGAGTCACAAAAAAGTTTCAGGGAAAAAGAGGAAAAACAAAAGGTACGCATAGTAAGAAAGGACGGTGTCGATAATCTGCATTTTCTGCACTCTTCTCCGTGCAGAAGAGATAACGGCGCACACACCATTCATCAGCTTCTTTCAATATTTTCTTTTTTTCTTTCTTTCTGCCTCATCCAAATTGGAAGAGAACGGGAGGAGCTCTGTGTCAGCGAGGTCAAAAAGCTTGCCGACAAGGGTGAGCCGTGTGGAAAAAACAAGTTACGCGCATGCACGCAGGTGGGCGTGACGTGATCCTACGCAGGTTAGTGTGTCCATTCCAGGAAGCGTTAGTGCGCTATTGCATGTCTGGATTCTTTCCTTCTGTGGCGTGCGCATGAACGCAAAAGAAGAAGAAAAAGTGTTCTCCACACCTCCACACATGTTCTTTTTCCCATGTTGTTAAGCGAGGCACCTGCTTGGAGAAAAGAAAGGAAGAAGGAAACAAGAAGAGAGGAGAAGAGAAACCGACGAGGACGAAAAAACAAAAAGAAAAAAAAGCGAACATCGCGATAAGGACGAAAGCGAGAGGAGTAACGGCGAAGAGGTGCAAAACGAACTCAAACAGAACGGATGCTTTGAAAGATGACCACAGAGCAGAGAGGACCAAAACAAGAAACGTAGAAAAACGGAGGGGATTACGAGTCACAGAGGAACTTCAGCCCGATACGAACTCCCGGTCGGCTTCCTCTGTCTTGGTCTCAGAACTCTGGATGAGCCTCGAACATTCGTTCCGTTTGTGCCTTTTCAATTTGCCAATTGCTTCACTTTGCTGCAGTTGCCTTAATTCATCTCTTCATTTTCTTTCGATTTAAGAAAAAAAAAAGTCTGGAAAGTGTCTTTTGAAAAGCTTGTTTATTCATTGGTTTTCGCTGTGCGTATGTTGGTGGCCAGCCACATACACACACACACACACAGTGACTTACTTCTTGTTCTTGAAGATCTCAGCCATGTAGTAGCCGAGCTGAGCGGGAGAATCCGAGACAGTGGCACCAACCGCAGCGAGCGCCTTCTTCTTGCCCTCAGCCGTACCCATACCGCCGGAGACGACAGCACCGGCGTGACCCATGCGGCGGCCTGGGGGGGCCGTGGAGCCGCTAATGAACGACACGACGGGCTTCTTGATGGGGCTGTTTTTGATGAACTCCGCGGCCTCCTCCTCGGCCGTACCACCGATCTCACCGATCAGGATGATGCCCTCCGTCTCAGGGTCGTTCAGGAAGATCTTGAGGCAGTCAACCATGTTGGTGCCGTTGAACGGATCACCGCCGATGCCGATGCACAGGGACTGACCGAGGCCAACGGCCGTGGTCTGGGCAACGGCCTCGTACGTGAGTGTGCCACTGCGGGACACGACACCGATCTTACCCTTCTTGTAAATGTGGCTGGGCATGATACCGATCTTGCACTCATCCGGCTTGATAATGCCGGGGCAGTTGGGGCCGATGAGGCGAGTCTTGTTTTGAGACAGTAGCATGCTCTTCACGCGGAGCATGTCCCACTGGGGAATGCCCTCAGTGATCACCACAACGAGGGGCAGTTCAGCATCGAGGCACTCCTCGATGGAGGCAGCGCAGGAGGGGGCGGGCACGTACAGCACAGAGGCGTCAGCACCAGTGGCCTTGACAGCCTCAGCAACGTTGGCAAACACGGGCACACCAAGGTGCGTTGTGCCAGCCTTCTTCGGGCTCACGCCACCAACAACGTTGGTACCGTACGCGATGGCCTGCTCAGTGTGGTACGTACCGGCCTTGCCGGTCATACCCTGAACGATCAGCTTCGTGTTCTTGCTGATAAGACGGCGAGGGAAAGTGCGGGCGAACATGGTTGGAAGGGTAAGAAAGTGCTTACGAGTTTCGTCAGACTTTGCGGTGTTACTTAAGAAGTTACTTTAGTGATTTCTCGTGCGTGCTGGGGGCGGAATAGAAGTGCAAACTCGCCAGTTAGTAACGAAGACCAATGGTGGCGGGGGTGGAGGGAACCGCGAGGAAAAGGTACAGGGGAAAAAAAGGGTGATGCACAGGAGCAAGCGGGTTGAGAATAACAGCCCACGGATTTGACCCTGAGGAGCCCGACAACGGGTTGGTATGAGGCATCCTTCCCTGATATCAGCACCGGCTAGGCAAAACCGCGTGGTATGTATACAGAGGAGTGATCGGCCAAGAAGAAGTCTTGGCATCAGGTGTCTGCGGATACCTTCGTGAGAGTGCTTCACCGCACCTTTGGTCCGAACCAGTTGCTACTTACGGTCATTCCAGCAAGATGCGACCGGTGACTCTCACCGGGTTAGTCACAAAAAGGAAGAAAAGGGGGATGATTTGCATGCTGCACTACGCAGACTGGCGGGTGCCCTGCCCTCGGCATGTTGGCAATCGAGTGACACTTTTACCTGAGATCACGACCAAGTGACTTCATGGGGAAGCTGAGTCAGTCAAAAATCATGATCGCTGGCCCACCGAGCAAAGAAGCACGTGAGAAAAGAATATGCAGAGATATGTGAAAGTAAACGGGGGTTTCCGCAACACCGAGCCGCGCGAGTAGTGGATAGGCCGAAGTTGAAAGTGC
This sequence comes from Wallacemonas rigidus, assembly GCA_030849045.1. NCBI lineage: Eukaryota > Euglenozoa > Kinetoplastea > Trypanosomatida > Trypanosomatidae > Wallacemonas > Wallacemonas rigidus. The sequence continues at coordinate 112,118 of JASAOL010000569.1, forward strand.
GGGGAGAGTTTCAGGAAAGAAAAAATGAAAGCAATGAAAACAACATAGCAAGCGGTGGAAGGTGAAGCATTTGTGAGTTTTTTTTTTTCCGGTGCAAGCTCCACCCCCACCAACAACAACACAGGCACACACAGACGCAAAGTACAAGCGCGGAAAATAAAAATTAACGTAGAGTAACTCTCCTGCACTTGAACCACTTAAAGAGTAGGGAAGGGAAAACGTTACACATCAGCTTTGTACGTTGGGTCAGACCTCCACTACTGGCAGCGGTACTGGGAGCTTCGCCTGCTCGCTGACAGCCAGTACGAGTGGTGCGGGAAGTGATGCAGTGCCAGCCGGCGTTTTCACATGGTGCACGAGTGAATTGAGTGTGGCAATGCGCTCGCTAATACGTCTCGACACAACGATACACCAGTCAAGGACAGCCTTGAGGTCATAGGATGATTTGAGTGTCTTCTTCGAGACCTTTTTGAGATCTGCCTCCACCGTGGCTTTCGCAGTCGTACCATTCTCATTCAGACGGAGGCCCTGTTCAGGTGTCTTCTCGAAGACGCACGCAGCGGCATAAAAATAGCAGAGACATTTGAAGACATCGCACTTCACTGCCACCAGTGCGGCTAGGCTCTCGTACTCCTTGACAGGACTCTGAACAGCTGCACAACGCGTCTTGGTGGACTCGTAGAATACGGAGAGCTGATGACAGAGGCGCGCTGTAGTATCAGCTGCAAATTTCGGGTCTACCTCGACAGCACGTGCAAGGCCAATCTCCTGCGCTTGCGCCAGCACCGCCGTTTCCAGAATTGTTAGTGTCGGTACTGCTGTGTCTTGTGGCATGGGAATACCGGCGCTGGCAATTGTCTTGCCAGCGATGGATTCTGCGATACTCCTACATAAGGCAAAGTAGCCCCCCGCCTTCAGCAGCAGACGGTACCCTTCCTTCTCAAGTGGGGGTGCAAAAGCAACTCTTGCTTTTACACACACCATGTGTTGCACCATATTCGTTATAATCGCCGCAGCGTTGTAGTACACGCACAGCACCTCGTATCGGAAGTCGTCATAGCCCGCATCCTGGTTGCTGCACAGCGACGAGCTCCAGCTGTAGTACCGACTGACACCAAATTCTGAGAGCCGCCCAGCAAGTGTGGCAACCGCGCCGGCGTACGCATCGCACAGGGAAATAAGATCCGTCACACACTTTGTGCGCAACTCTTCCGTCGACAACAAGGGCTCTGCGCTATTCTTCTCGAAGGCTTTACGAAACTTCTCGAAGAATTCCACGCAGGCATTGCGCTTCACATCTAGGTCGCGGATGTCCTGTGTAGAAGCACGACAGCCGACCTGTGAATTGGTCCCCGGTTTCTTTGTCTTTTTAATGGGAATGCTAACGAAGACGAAAACCATTTTGTCTGTCTTCTTTGCGTTTCAGGGAGCTAGTGACGCGCGCCAGAGAACTTTTGGTTGGTTGACTTTGATCGCTTGCACGGCCTGGTGGTCCGTTCGATAGTAGCTCGCCTTTTGCAGTCGTCACCGTGGTGTTGCGTGTTGGCCGTTTTTTTTTTTTTTTTGATGATTCAAGGGATCGAATCTTAAGGAGATGTTCGGGATAGACAGGACCAAAATGAAGGGCGGTGCAAGGTGATTAGCGAAGATGACAGAAGCCGTGCGTTCACACTCACACACGCACACCGACAGAGAGAGAGAGAGAATCGGTTAAGGAAAAAATATATATATACGTACCTCCTTGCCGCATTTGGTAAATTCTGTGAGCTGTAGGCATGTTGCCCCAGTGATACGGCTGCATCAAATAAAGAACGTGTACATGTGAGTGTTTACAGTTTATTTTCTGTTGTAAATGTGTGTACAGTAATTGCTCCAGACGTCTTTGCGTTGCCGACAGTGGGTAGTCGTAATGCAAGGGAATCTATAAATAATAATAAAACGATAAGCACAAAAACAAGGTGTAGCCACCACCGCTATTTTGCTCCGCCAAAGCATTCGGGTAGGTGTAAGGGAGACCCGACCGCCCACAGTGACCGATAAGTGTCATAGATGACGACAAGCCTCCCGTAGTTTCGCCCGCGCTCACTATTTTGTTGTTGTGGCACCTGTAGCGGTTTCCTTGTTTTTATTTCTTCATTTGTTTTCGAAAACTAGCCATCTTCAAGAACGTCGATGCACTCCTTTAGAAGCAAAGTCAGAGCATCCGGATTCGTGGATTCGGGTGAGGATGCCATAAGCCTGGCCGTAGGTTGCACACCAGGTTGAACAACACCTATGTATGGATGCTCTGGTTCATGCACCTGCGTTCTGCTCGAGTAGAGGAGGAACATGTAGAGACTCGAAACGGTGGCAAGCCTGCAGTCCGACTCTTCCATCTTGATCCGGCACCGCTCAGCCGTTTCTGCTTGGAGCAGTTTTTCGAAGCGTACAACTTCAAGGGCTTTCTTTCGTGTCGAAGCCTCTTCAGTACAGTGCTCTATTTGGGTAATTAGAGGTTCTAGGCGCGACGCTGTCTCGTCGACACGGCTGGACAAGAACTGAAGTCGATCTTCAAGGCGCTCTTCCGTTCCTTCGATAAGTGTGGAAAGGCTACTGGCAATGGCTTCCACACTGACATCTGTGTCTGTTTGAATAGAGACTGACCTCGTTGCGACCGTGCGAGTTTCAGTGCCAACAGATCGTGATGTTGGTGATATCTGCGTCGATTTTTGCCAGGAAACGTGCGCTTCGGTTTGTGTGGCTGTTGCTGTTGATTGTGATGCCGTGGAAACCGACGTGGCAAGCGGCGCACCCGCACAGGAGAATGAGACAGCTTGTGGTGTGCAACCGCCTGAGGCGTAGCTGTTTAGAACTCTATCAACAGTGTCTAGTGTATCCAAAGTTCTTCTCTGGATTTCCATTGTCTGTTCGCAGCTGCCAGCCCAGCGTCGTCTGTCGGTTTTTCCGACCTTGGTTAGATCTATGAATTATTCTAATAGTTCTTTCGATATTATGTATGTACACGCGTGCCGTTCGTACCACTTAGCGGGCTCTTGCTCATGTAGGCAAAAATGCACAGCTGAAAATCGTAAAGCTGGCAGAGTTGTGTAGTGCCCTGTCAGGAAGGCGACAGGGGGGGGAGAGGGGGCATGGTTCAAGTGGGCACTTGCGGAAAAGCGACGCCATACAATCAAGTGGGGTCAGCAGTGTTGATAGGCACCTGGCATTCAATTTGGACCTTGAAAACAGGCAACCCAGGTACTTTACACCGTATACTCTGAACAGAGTACTACCTATATTTTTTTAATTTCTCTCGCTGCCAAGCGGCGAGTATGCTGTCTTGCACGCGGCAAGAAGCTTTGGTGCTCGGCCACAAGGCCATATTTGTTCACGGGAGTTGTTGAAATATGGAGGAGCTGCAACCCATCAAGATATCGTTGTCCTGTGTGCACACTTGTGTTTTTTTTTTTCTCGCGAATGTAAGCACAAACAACAGGTTCAAAGTTTGTTATGGCACCAAATTCATGCTTTCAGTCGGAGACCTTCACAACAAGGCGAGCACAACCATCGCCGTACGTGCATGTTAGGTACAATCGTGAACACAGATGAGATCACATACCTCAAGACACGCACAGACACACCCACCCACACGTGTAACGAAAAGAGGAATTCTTTGGGTGGAAATCGGAGTCAAGGAGACCAATGCATGTCACTTAGGAGCTAGAGGGCCGCATACCACCGTAATTATTCCTGCCCTTATACCCGGCAGGCTTGCCTTCGTACCTAGGAGCCAGATTGATTTGAGGAGTCATATGCATTTCCCGATATGGACTCTTCATCGCATCGTCTGCCGTGATTTCGTCTACGTTCCAGTCCTTTGGTCGGTGCGTACCCTGGTGTTCAAGGTGGTTGTTTTCATCGATGGCGTCGATTGGGGTGTGCTCGTCAATGCCGTATTCAGAAAGTTTCTTACGCGGGTCCAGCTCCTGTCCTTCAATGGACAAGCGGAACGGAGATGTGCATAAATACGGAGACTGATTTTCGACCTGAACTTGCTCCATCAGCTGTTGGACGTTTGCGTCCTTGTCAATCATGACTTGCACCACTTGAAGCCGCTCTTCCCATCCGGAGGTAACCCATACAAAGGTTTTGAACCGGATGCGCAACGGCATCACAAATTGCACTTGAGGGTCATCCACAACACTGCGCCAATAGTGGCGGTCGTTGTCTTGAAGAATGGTTTCAACACTACCCATGTAAAAGCGCGTGTCGCCGGGCGTGGCGGCGCGAATCGGGCCAGGGTATGTTTGCGACTCGACGAACCGACGGTGAGATTCGTACGCCTCTTGTTCGTAGCGTGACAACTTGCGGTCACTCAGAAGGGCGATGCGCGACGCGCAGAACAGAAGTCGGTTACTGCGCCTCATGTTTTTCTTGGTGATGCTAAATAGATGTGATGTTTGGTAGTGGCGAGAGGACCGACGATATCACACATTGTGAGTTTTGGGGGCGTCTCAGGGGTGGGTGCTGGCTATGGTGCTGTGTGTGTTCGCGCGTGGCGTGGCCTTCGTGGTTGCGGTGTGGGGGGGGGGGGGGGGGGGGGGGGGGGGGGGGGGGGGCGGGGGGGGGGGGGGGGGGGGGGGGNCCTGCAAAAAAGCCTATAGTCCGCGCAAGAGGGGGCCGCGCTTTGGCCGCGCGCGGGGGGTCGGGGGTCGGGGGTCGGGGGTCGGGGGGGGGGGGGCGGCCCCCGGGGGGCCCCGCCCCCCCCCCCCCCGGCCCCCCCCCCCCCCCCGCCAGACCCAAGCCCGCAGAACGACAGCCCCCCCCCCCCCTCACCCCCGCACCACCACCAGATTTGATTTAGCATGGCCGCCACATCGTCGGCGGCAACCAGGGAATTGTTAATTAGCGTACCCGCAGACACAGAGATTGCTTTTAGTGTTCCACTCAATGAGCCGCGAGGTTCTGCCTCGGTGAAGATTATTGGTGCACCTGGCTCTACGGAGTCACGCGTCGACGCGTTTGGTGCGCCGCTGAGTGCCGATGTCGAGTACACACTTGTTGCTGGCACAGATGTTGTTCTAATGGCGTGGTCGACGGCTGACATTCGTATCGTTGGTACACCGCTTCTTCTCCGCAGCGTATATCGTTCGTCAACCTGTCCGATATCGCGTTCAATCGTAGAGTACAATTGTATTTTACATCCTCTCCGTGATCGAGCTGATTCGACTAAAACGCCCGGTCCAATCACGTTTATTTGTGGCAGTCAGCATGCGGGCAAGCATGCAATTGCCAAGTCGCTGTGTAATTATGCGTCTCGCGTTGGTTGGAAGCCTCTGCTTGTTGACCTAGATTGCAGTGCTGCACAATCTGTTGGCGTTCCTGGTACAGTTGGTGTGGGTATTGTTGAATCTCCGATGACAGTTGACGATGTGTTCTCACTGACGGCACTTACGCTCACGTATTTCGTTGGAAGCACGGAGGCACAACAGTTTTCAGAGGATGGCAAAGTGAGTATGTACGCACCATACGCCCATTACGCCCGACAGCTGCTGGATCATGTGCAGTCACGTCTCGCTGCACACTCCATTGATTTGTATGGATCGAGCGGCGCCATTGTGGTTCTTCCGGAGCTTGTTGACAACGCAGGCGCTACTTTTATTGGTGAGCTTATTCAGCGGTATGACGTTTCGAACGTCCTGTGCGTAGGCGACGAATTTCTGTTCTGTAAATTACTCAGTAAGTTCGCGACAACGCAGACCACTGGAAAACCATCCTCGAGCGTGCAAATTGATCGACTTTCCCAAAGCTTCAACACCCTAACACCTCCGGCATCAGATACGTTGCTACCCATCGCTTTCCACAGTTTCTTCCATGGCTCAGGTCCCGTTGACCTTTACCCGTCCCGGTGGTCAAAGCCCTTTGAGCAGGTGGAGATTCTTCAAATCACGGAAGAAAACGGCCAACCTGTTTTGGCAGCTGTTGGCCGCGATGAACTCCAGGGTATTGTCGGCTGTATTTGTGCTCTTTTCCAACATCACAAGCTGGGTAGTGCTTTGAATACCACCCCACTCGCATACGCACGCATCCAAACCATTGATGCAGGTGGCGTTGATTTCTTTACAAGTACACATTACACGTTTCCGTCTGAGCGCATTACAGCTGTTATTGGTACCGTCCGGTGGATCACAAGCTGACGTGGCAGCTGTGCGAGCATTTTGGATGCGTGGCGCCCTTGTCTTGTTTTTTTTTCCTTCTCCTCCTGACTTGTTCGTGGTATGGGCTAGTGTACAGCACCAGCGCGCCGCTTTTCACTTCTCCTTCAGCGGGTATGCACCGTGTTTACACCACCAGCTGTTTTTTTTTTCTTTTTTCGTTCTACACCCTCACACGTCTTTTATCCAGTTTCATACAGGTGCTGCTTGTCGCACCACGGCCTAGCACGAAACGGGAAGTGTTAGCAACCACACTTACCGCACATCAAACAGGTGAGGTGAGAGTGCAAGAAGAGCGGGAAAAAAAAAAATAATAATAATCGGCACATCTTCTCGGCGGTACTCTCCATAATGCCGTGTGGCAAAGTGCTCTGCGAACAAAAATACACCAAAGAGAAAAGAGCTATTCAATCAATTTTAGCGGAAGCGGTCCGCCAATCGCATATTCGAATGCATTGTCGAAGACAGATGAGATTGTGTGCACGCCTGCACACCTCTGCGCCTGTCTTTCATCCAGCTTCCACACTACTTATCACGAATTTAGGATGCCTTTACACTGGGAACTCGCGGTTGAGCATGGTCCTGACCCCAGCGTTTGTATTTATTTTTGTCTCTCTGACATCGTCCGCTACCTCCTCGTATTGTTCTCTCTATTATTATTATTATTATTATTCCGTTCCTTTCGGGCTAATCGCTATCCGTTCTTTTTTGCTTCAACTCACTATTCTCACTGGAAATGCTGGCGCCACCGTTGGTTCCTCGCAGTCCGCACTCCAACTCTCTTTCTGTTTTTCCTTTGATCGTCGTCTTCACACGTCGCAATGAATACGACAGTCGGAAAGGGAAAAAGCCAACTTGACGCAAATGCGAGACAGGAATTCATCGCGACCGTGACTCAAATAAAAGGATCTAAATTGCTTTTTTTCCAAGACCACCTTTTCGATGCGCTGTCTAGCATCGGCGCTATCCGTGAGCTCTCTCAGCGAAATGATACGGTTGGCTGTTTCCCTCTGCGGGAAACCGTCGACTACCTTCCCACTGAGAATATATTGTACATCTGCAACCCTGACGTAGATGTTGTGCGTCCGTTGCTTACACACCTAATGACATGGGTGCAACGCTTTCCCTCGGCAACTGTTCAGGTACTGTTCGCACCGAAGCGAACTGTTATGGTTGAGCATATTCTGGAGGAAGAGCTTAAGCTAGCCAAAAATGTTCCTGCTGTTTCGTTGCGTGACATTGACTTTGACATGACTAATCCAGAAGAGGATCTCTACGTGTTGCATCAGCCTCACGCATTTAAGCAGCTGTTTGTCGACGGTGACATCTCCTGCCTTGAATGGTGTGCCAACAGCATTGTCAAGCTGGAGGCGCTGCAGCTCGGCTCTATTCAACGTGTGCGAGGTGTCGGCAGCATGGCTGTGCGCGTCGCCAAAATGGTCGACCGCATGCACAGAGAGGTCGGAAAAGACTTCTTGTCCGAGATCCCCTGTCAAATTGACACTCTCTTGATTCTAGATCGTACTGTGGATCTTGCGACACCACTCATGACGCAGCTCACTTATGAGGGCCTCATCGATGAGATGTACACCGTCCGCTGTGGCCAGGTCACGTTTCCGTTCAGTCTTGGCGAGGGCTCAAATGTTGTGATGGACTCGCCGCTGAGGCTGGACAGTCGGGACCGCATGTTCCAGGATATTCGCGACAAAAATTTCACCAACGTCGGCAGCACGCTCTATGAAAAATCTGTGTGGGTGAAGAAGAGCTATGACAGACGCCGCGAAGTGCACCAACTGAAAGAGCTCAAGGAGTTCATGAAGGGTCTACCCGAGATGCAAGAGTTTCATCGACAAATCGGCATCCACACAGCTGTCGCCACAGAAATCGGCAAAACTGTGCAGGGCAACTATTTTCGGCGGCGGGTGCAAATGGAACAAAGTGTGGTTCAGCAGGTGAAAGACAAGGACGTGTTGGAGTTTGTCGAAGAACTCATTAACCGCCGGGAGACCCTATCCAGCGTTGTCCGCTTACTTTGTCTGTACTCGGTGATAAACGGCGGGATCAAGCCTAAGGATTCCGACTTACTGAAAGAAAGCATGATGCTCTCGTACGGCATCCCGCATATCATCGTCTTGTGGAAGGCCCTTGAGAGAGCCGGCCTGTTGTGCAAATCAGACCAGAAGGCGAGCAAGTACGCGCAGGTGCGTCGGCGTCTCAACACGTGGAACAATGCACTCAACGAGCAGAGCCCCAATGATATCTCTTACGCGTACAGTGGCTATGCGCCACCTCTCGTACGCCTTGTGGAGGAATTACTGGCAGATCCGCAACGGTGGAGTGCGGCAGACAGCGACGTCGAGCTCCTTTGTTCTGAAAAGACGGAAATGAAAACACCGACTGGTCTGCTGTCTCCAACGAAGACACTGGCTGTGTGTGTACTTGGCGGACTCACTGCCGCGGAGATTAGCTGCTTGCGCTTCGTGCAAAGCCGTCTTTCGGCCTCCGGTGTGCCGCACAGACTCCTTATCGTCACCACCGATATCACTTCGGGCAAACGCCTCATTACATCGCTAGTCCCGTTTGCCTGTGAGTGAGCTGTTATCGTTATTCACTGCCACTATCATTTTTTTTTTCTTCTCCCCCCTGTCATCGTGTCGTTCGAACCAACACACGTGTATGTGGGCGGCGAGGTGGCTCAGCTTCATGCACACAGTTCCGGACACATTGTTTTTTAACATTACCACCCGATCGAGTGTCCGCTCGTGTTTACCGACTTTCCTTTCTTCTTTTTCCCTTGCATACCAACACGCGCCTAGCTCACCATTAACACGTAGTGGCTTGTCAGCATGCGTGTTCAAAACGCAGCGTCTTTCATGTGGTTAACGTTGAGGTGGAAGAGGAAAGAGGAGGTCCTAGTCGTATGTTCCTGGCGCCCCCGCTTCACTCAAGCACCAGCCTAACAGCTGTGTTGCACAGCACTCGCACACCCCTCCTTCCTCACTTGTTCCCTTTTCTTTGTCCCACTCTTCCACGGAAGCCATCATCTGCTCCTCTGCTGTTATTTTCGTTTCTTTTGTCCTCCCCTTTTCCCCTCTTGCTTCGCAAACAGCAATCTGCGGGAATGGAGAGGAAACTGCGTTGTTACTACGAAGTGTTGGATGTCGAGCGGCTTGCGACCCCTGAGGAAATTCGCAAAGCATACAAGAAAAAGTCATTGCAGTATCATCCTGACAAAAACTATGAGAATCAGGAAGAGGCAGCTGTCATGTTTAAGGAGGTGCAAAATGCATACTCGATTCTCATTGACCCCGATGAGCGTGCGTGGTACGACTCGCACCGTGAGGCCATTCTCCGCGGTGACAACGGTAATATTGACCCTGACGATATCAACTTGTACGACTTCTTCAGTGCGCGATGCTACGATGGCTTCGACGATGGTGAGGGTGGCTTCTTTGCGGTGTACCGTGGTGTGTTTGAGACACTGATGTCGGAGGAAAGCGAGTTTAGCGCCAAGGCCAAGAGCTGGCCAATGTTCGGTGACAGCACTAGCAGCTGGGCGGATGTCCAGTCGTTTTACAGCCACTGGAAGAACTTCAATTCACTCAAGACGTTCGCATGGAAGGACGAGTACAAGGTGAATGAGATGGAGGACCGCTACTCTCGGCGCATGGCCGACCGCATCAACCAAAAGGCTCGTACCGCTGCAAAGAAGGAGTACGTGCAGACTGTGCAAAGTTTGGCACAGTTCGTGTACAAGCGTGACCCGCGTGTCGAGAAGGAATCGGCGCGCCAGCAACAGGAGAATGAGGAGAAGCAGCGTGTCAAGGAGGAGCAGGAGCGCGACCGTCAACGGCGCCGCGCTGCGGCAAAGAAGAAAGAGTGGGAGGAGGCTGCGGAAGAGGAAGCACGCCAAGAGGCAGAGCGCCGTGCTCGCGGCGAGGCTGTTGATGTCTGCACAATTGAGCTTCAGTACGAGAAGGAGCGCGCAGCGAAGGAGATGCTCGAAAAAGGCAATCGTCCTGCGCACATGTCAGGCTTTGCAATGCTGGATGCAGACGACGACGAAGTGGCCACCTCACAATCCTTCAATTGCCCCGCATGCAAGAAGAAATTTGCCAACGACAAGCAATTCACCGAACACGTCAACAGCAACAAGCATAAGACAAAGCTGAAGCAGCTTGCTGCAAAGGGCACCGACGTAAAGGCGCTGATGGGTGAAACAAACGATGCAGAAGGAGGAGACAGCTGAGTAGTGCACACGTACTCGCGCAATTCCTTCACTTCGTCCACTTTTTTTTTCCTTTGCCTCTCTTTTCGAATTTAAGAATGCGTCAAGTCCGAGTAACAGTGAAATGAAAGAAAAAAAAAAGTACGTACCCCACCCCCGCCCACACACACACACGCATGCAGATGCTGGGAGTCCAACTAATAACAGCACTGGTGGCACTACGATCATGCGCTTGCATGCTTGAAGAGAAGAGCGACCACCGCAGCAGTGCGCGCCAGCAAGTGAAATTCGCTTGCAATCACGCCGTGTCACTGCTATTGTTTCTCCCATTTTTTTCTTTAATTTGCTGTTGAGCGAACCCTTCCTAGTGGTTGCTCGTCGAAAAATGGCAATGGGGGAGTATCCTTGCACCGTGTCCTTCCTTCCTGATCCTGCTCGCACTTGCTCAGCGAATCTTTGTCTCTTTTTCCCTCCCCTCTTGTTCTTTCCCTGTGCCTGTGCACGCTTCGAAGAATCGTTCAGCGTACTTTTTGCCAGAAAACAAAAACAGCAACACAAAGCACCGTCTAAGGCCTAAAGCTCCCAAAGATGAGCTACGAAATTCAGCCGATAGTTCAAGGGACCAAGAAGGATCCGGCGCTACGCAAATACAACAAGTCTGCCGGCAAGTCCCCGTTCGGCGCTTTCCCTCCAGGCTACCAGATCAAGAAGGAGGCACCCAGCACGGGTCCTTCTGCACACGCTGGACAGGCCGCACCTGGTGATGTCGGCGTGGTGGGCAGCTCTGTTCGCTTTCCATACGCGGGCACGAAGCGCGGCTTCGGTGGTGCATCCAGCTCACTCCGCAAGGGTCGTCCGCGAGAGACTCCTGATGAGGCCTTCGCGGTGAATGGCTCTGGCAAGAGCAAGCCACCGCGGGCCGGTGCACTTCGGAAGCGTCACATCCCGCCGACCGAGTTCCGCCGGTACTATGATCGCGGTGACCTGCCTGTCTCCATCTCCCACGGCAGCCGCCCGTCCGTGGACTGGAAGGTGGAGGTGGAGAAGCTGGACTACCACCACTACCTCCCCATCTTCTTCGACGGCATCCGTGAAACGGAAGAGCCCTACACTTTCTTGGCGCGCCAGGGCTGCCTAGATCTTCTCGAGCGTGGAGGGCCGAAGATTTTACCCACGATTCCGCAGCTCATCTTGCCGATCAAGACAGCGCTGAACACACGTCATCCTGACATTGTGTGCGCCACGCTGCGCATTATTCAGCAGCTCGTCGTCAGTGGCGACCTCATCGGTGAGGCACTGGTGCCGTACTACCGTCAAATTCTCCCCATGTTCAACCTTTTCAAGAATATGCACAAGAAGCGGGCTGGCGGCGACGCTGTTGACTTTGGTCAGCGCAACCGCGACGATGTAGGTGACTTGGTGAACGAAACACTGCAGCTTCTCGAGCTACACGGCGGTGAGGACGCCTACATCAACATCAAGTACATGGTACCCACGTACGAGAGCTGTATCTTCAACAACTAGAGAACGGCGCGATGGGGCAGAGGAAGAGAGAGGGAGAGAGAGGAATATAGATGTTCACTGTACTGTCGTTTCCCTCTGAGGTGTTTGTTTTGTTTTTATCTCCTTTTTTTCTGTTCTGTGCCCTCTCTCCCCACTGCCATTTTCTGTGATGGCGACGATGTACATAGACCCATCGCACTTCCAACTTGAGATTGGCACTCCCCGCCAGTCTATCACTTCCTGACCTGAATGCAAAATACCAATGACGACAACAACCACAACAAACAGCGTGTGGTGATGAGAACCAACCACGTGAGGTAGTCGTTGTTGAACGGTGATCTTCTCGTCTCTGTGACAGACACGAGACAACCAAACGCCTGCGAGAAACCTGTCATGCGCAAGGGTGTTCCCCTGTCAGGTTCCCGCTATGGGTGCGCGCAGACCGACGGTACGCACTGACCGACACCCTTCTCTCCTTCTGCGTGTATCTGGTCTTTTGTTCCATTTACCCGCTCACTTGGCTGACCCCGGCGGTAGTGCTTGTCGATAGCGTCTAGACGGAGGCAAGGGAGGGGCCCAGTGAGATGTCCTTCCTCGTCTACCCTCCGAAGACACTTCGCATCCGTGCGTCCACAATGCGGGCAAGCGGCAACTCGATCCTACCTACTCTTCTTTCTTTCCTCGCTCCCCCTTTCGTTTTCCCTCCTTCCTCGTGTGTGTGTGTGTGTGGATCTCTCTTTCTCTTCCTTTTCACACTGCTTTTCCTCTTCAATCTCGCACGTGCACAGTAGGGAAACGACACAGATATCCCAGCACGAAGTCACCTCGTCTTTCCCACCTCTAAACGCGTGTGATTTCTAAGCGGAAAACGCCCATCTCGTGCAGAGCAAGAGCGAGAGGCCATTCACTCCTGTCTTTGTTTGTTCTCACCCGCCCTCACACACACACACACACATACACACCACACAGCAAAATGGCAGACGAAGACTACTACGAAGACGATTACTATGACGATTACTACGGCACCTACGACGAAGGCGGTGAAGCGGCGGAGGAAACTTGGGAGAGCAAGATTGAGATCAAGTTCGACGATGCCAAGTCTCTTCTTGAGTACAACACACCTGAGTGTGTGCGCCTCATGAAGGAAGTCCTGGCCGACGACGAGGCCAGGGGCATCTGGTCGTTCAAGGCCTATATCGTTTTGGCCAGTGCGGCGCGTCTCTCACGTGACTTCGATGAGGTGCTTCCGTACTATGAGCAGGCCGCGAACATCGTCGGCGGCAATATTGACCTGGCGCAGGCCGAGTCGGCGGTGTTGTCATTTCTTGCTGACGTCGACAAGATCCCAATAGCGCTTGTACCATCGGTGGTAGAAACTACGCTCGTGATGGCGCACGACCGCCCTGTGATGTGGAAAATCCGCTGCACAGCTCTGCTGAAGCGTGCAGCCTCGTCGCTGAGCGCGGGTGACTGGGCGTCCGCCATGACGGACCTCGCGTCTGTGGAAACGTGGTGCCACACTGACAAGAATCAAACAGAGGATCAACGCATGGGGCAGCTCTATCACGTGCACGCGTTGCAGCTCGTGGCGTACCGACTGAAGAAGCACTACGGCGCACAGCGCCTGCTGTACTACACCACTATCCGAATGCAGCCACCCTTCGCGCCGCTCACCGTTGTGGGAGACGTACACCTTGAGGGCGGGTATATGTTCCTCCGCGATGGCGACTGGTATGCTGCGCATCGCGCCTTCACGTCTGCGTTCCGTGCATACACAGGTGTGGGTGACGCACGACGTCTGGTCGCCCTCAAATACGCGGCGCTGGCGAACATGCTTGGCGGCCCCGCCATCGACACGTTGTCGACGGCGGAGTATAGCACGCTCGCCCAGAGCCCCGAGCTCGCAGCCGTTGCGCAGCTGGAAACTGCTGTCGTGACGCGTGACATTCCAGAAGTGCTGCGTTTGCTCGCCGACATGAGTCACTCAGAAGCGATCACACAGGCCGGCATCTTTGCCTTGTACACTGACCAAGTACTGTACCGCCTGCGCCTAGATGTCCTGCTTGACTATGCTCAGGGCTTCACATCTGTGCGACTGGCACGCGTGGCTGAGCACCTTGTCTGGGACGTCAAGAGCACAACGGAGCTGTGTACTGTGGCCATCTATCACGGACTCAATGCCTCTGTCGATCTCGTAGCGAACGTACTCTATGTGTACGATAGTACGTCCACAAGTGAGATGGTACGTGCGAATCAGTTGAGGGAATGGGCCGTCACAGCCACACTCTCCTAGCGCTCTCGCGTTTTTCGCCTTTCTCCCCGTGCCCGCTTTCACACACTCGCAGCGCCGTTGTCTCGCGTATTCTCTGTCAACACACACACACACATACAGACGTATACAGGCACGCGCACGCCGCAGTAGAAGTACTGTGGTGCAGTCCACCGCATGCGTTTCCTACTGTCTCTTGTGCCACTCACCACTTTATCAACTTGTCTACTGCTTCCACAAGTTTTCCCATTTCCGATTTTTTTTCCCGCTGTGCGATCGAGTGTGTATGTGAGAGGATGTGGTTGACTAAACCCACTCTGATGACAGCCCTCTTTCAGAAATCGATGCACTGAGGCAGCACCTGTGCAACAACAGCCCAAGAAAAAAGAACAAAAAAAAAATGAGAAGCGCTTCACAGACACACACGCGGACAACAACACCTCTCGCCCGAGCAGCACCGGTTAAAACCTTTTTCCTGTTTCTCTTTCTCTCTCGCATGGACGTTCTGCACTGTTGACCGGAGCGCGGACTTTCGCAACGCCTACCATCGATACCCAGAATCCATGCCCACGCAGACACAAGCATGGGTGATATGCCGTGTGCGACTCTCCCGTCGTCGACAGCAAAGCATAACACGTACATCACCTCGAGGACGTGCGTCCTTTGACCGTTCTTGGCTTTCCACCATGGCATCGTCTACCGTCACGTCCATACACCCATCCATACCCCCCCCCCCCACCACATACACACACACACACCTGACTGCTCAACTCAACTGAAGGGGAAACCAAAACGAAGGTCGAAATAGACTGTGTGCAAACAAGCAAGCAAAGCCACACATCTTTTTCTCACCTTTGTTGCAGAACGCCATCATAGATAGATTGCCAGACTCCTTGTCTCTCACTCTTTCCCCCGCGTGCCTCCTCTTTTTTTTTTTTGGTCAGCACGATGCCTCCGCGACAACCAACGAAGAACCGCATCAACATGCATGACATCGTGCAGCAACCCCTCGGCGCGCTTGGCGATGCCGTGGATGCAGTCATTCGCCGCCCGGAGAGTCTTGACGAGCTGGAGATTAAGAGCATCTTTCACGAGATGTCTTTTATCCTTTTACGCGCGGAGGAGGCGCTTTCTGCACGCGAGGAGACCGCCTTTAGCGCCTTGTTCCGTCTTCTCTCTGAGGGCCTGGCCCACAGTGAGCAGGCGTTTGAAGAGGGCATAACCATGATCGCGCTACACGGTGCACTCCTCCAAACGATTCACTCCATTTTTCATGTCATTGTGGAACAAGAGGCGCTGCCGTTGAACGGCCACGGCACCATTGAATTGATCCAAGTCGTGAGCAGTCTTTGCGATGGCGATGCCATCAAGGAAAGCTGCGGTGTCCTTTTCATGCCAGGTCTCGTCAAGATTCTCGAGCGCATCAACGCGCGTCAGGACGAGGCTTTGCGTCACTTCCACGTCCAGCGTGCCGTCACTACCGCGCTGATCAACCTGGTGAAGGGTTCAAAGAAGAACAAGTCTCGCCTGACGGCCTGGCGCACCATCGCCGAGTGCTGCGCGGCCAGTACAGACATTTTCTTCCAGCTGCAATGTGTAGAGCTCTTGTTCCGCGTCGCGCGGCAGAACAAGTCGGTGTTGCATCAGCTCGGCGGTACCTTTTCCGAGGACACCATCGCCGCGCTGCGTGCGCTACCCAACGACAACAGCCTTCTCTCCTGCATGATCACGCTGGTGGAGTCAATGAATGAGAGCCGCGAGGACGTGCTGCGATTTCGGCTGGACCAGGTCATGGCCGCGGAAACTGTTTTGACTCAATCGACGGATGCGTACTTCACGCCGCACTACCTAATCATCATGGTCACCTCCACGGATGCCGACAACATTTCCATCCCGTACCGCACTGTCCGGTCGGTCACGCTGGGCAAAGATGGTCGCGTAATTATCCGCCTGGAGGAGTTCCCTGTCAAGCTGGCGATGCTGCTCAGTCGCACCCCAGGCATGGATACGGTCACGCTTCACATGGGCGGTGACCAGCTGGTCTCCTTCAAGGAGTCTGCCATCCGGGGATGGATCGTGGACGCGCTTCAGGCTCGCAAGGACGCACAGCGGCAGGCTAAGGCAGACCGTCGCTCCCCCGGCACAAAGCGGAGTGCGGCAGGCGCCGTTCTCGAGGGCGAAGCCTCAGATGTGACGGACGGCGCGGCCAGCTCAGCTGGAGACGTGCTAGTAAAGAGTGCCGCTACGGGTTCGTCGGGTGTCTCGGGCACGGCCGGTGGCGTCACGTCCTCCTCCGTTGCACCGGCCGACGCGTCACCGCTGAGTGGTGGCAGCAACAACAGTACCAAGAAAGCTCGGCTTGAGCTGGGTGCTTCACCACTCTCGTCGAGCCACAGACAACGCACCTCGAAGCACGCCTCAACGATTGTGAGTCTGGTCGCAGCCCTCGCTGAGCAAACAGCGTCACCGCAGAAGGCCAGCGCACTGCTCGCGCAGCTGAAGCGCTTGATTGATGCCAAAATGGAGGTGCGGCGCAGTGAGAATATCACGTTCCTGAATAAGGTCATGATACAGATCCAGGAAATGGTCGATGCGACCCGCGCCGAGACAAAAGCGAACAGGGACGCGTGGGAGCAGGAGATTGCCGCAGAGCTCGCTCGTCTTGATGCGCACATCACTGCGACGCAGGACCTCGCCGCTGCGGGCGTCGAGCAGCTCAATGAGGACCTGCGCGCTGTGCGGACCAGCAACCAGGCACTCAACGAGCGTATGGCCTGCATAGAGATTGAACTCCAGCAGACGCTGCAGGAAAGCCGCGCGCGTGGTGAGAGCGAGTGGCAGAGCATCCAAGCTCTTTGCGAGACGGAGGTGCAACGGCAGGAATCGGAGTTGCATCAGCGTCTGCTGCACCGCACCAATCCGACGTCGTCCATGCTCAGTGAATACGTCAAGGCTTCCGGCGAGTATGTTCCCTACTGAGCGCGATAGCTGTGACCGTCTCTCTGCCAGCCACCCTCCTGTTTCTCACTTTTCACGTCCCATCCGCATTTCTGTTTGTTCTGGATGTTGCTGTTACCGCCGTTGCCGCTCTTGTTGTCTTTTTCAGGTAATCCTCTCCACGCACTGACGTGAGGAGAAGAACGCCAGTGAGCGCGGGAGGGTGTCAATAGGAAGACATGTAGTGGGACCCGCTTACAAACATAGATCATCCCTTTTCATGACTGTCGTAGATATACAAGAGTGAGAAATCAGAACGCCCCCAAGTCACACAGACACAAACACAACGAAAAAGAAAACAATAATTCAGTCGTCTGGAGAGGGCAGCGAATTGAAAAGAAGGGATCTGATGACAGCCGCGCTCTCTTCCCCCCACATGCTTACACACGCTTCAGCCCTTTCCATTGTAAGAGAGGGAAGGAGAGAACTCACACCGCGTGAAGGGAAGAAACGATCGAGCATGAGAGAAACTAGCGGTCCGTTCTTTGTACGTAGCTCGATATGCTGACGGAACCGGGCACACCGCCCGAGTGTGCGCACACAGAAATGGCAACGCAACGTACTCGCTGCGAACCATTAATCTTCCTCCTGACGGCACCCTCTGCATGTTTCTCTTTCATGCCTTTCCCCGCCCCCCCCCGTTTCCTTCTGTCGCAAAGTTCCTTGAGTTCCGCGGGCGAGTACGTCTGTGTCTGGTTTCTTTTCCTTCCCCTTCCGTATTCGATCCCTCTGATCACAGGCGTTGCCTGCATTCACACTCTTTTTTTTTTTTTCGTTTTCTTTCCCGTCTTGTCCTCGCACTTCTCTCAGCAAGAAAACAAGACGCCCTATGGCCTGGGTGCAGGATGCGGCGGCGGCCCGCTATACGCTCGACACCGTCGCCAAACAGCAGCTAACCCTGCCAACATCAGGTGCGTTCTCGATGTTTCCTGACAACGAAGTACTGCGTGTGTTCCAGCTCGACGCTCTGACAACACAATGGGAGCTAGTCGACATCCTTCGCTCTAGCTTGCTCCACATTTTCGACATCCCCCCGCTACAGGCCTTCCGCTTCGCCTATCAGGAGGAATTGCAGCTGGGTCTTGAGGTGGCTCTCTACCGTCTCTCCACAATGCGCCTTGGACAGTCTGTTGGCGACCGGCTGCAGAACTTGGTGATGCGGGATGAGAAGCGCGCCAAGGATCTCGGCTTACAATCGTCGTCGTCCTTTGTTCCCAGCCTGGCACCGCACCGACGCTTGCTCCTGGTGCACGCTATCTGTAGTCTCTTGGTGCCCTACCTCGTCCGCAAGCTGCAGCGGCGCTCCTTGGACGAGGACTGGGGTCGCGATCGCGAGTCAAGCTGGAAGCGGTCTCTCGCTCTGAGCCTGCGCTACATCACCATTGCGTGGTCGACCCTGTCGCTTGCCAACACGGTGTACTTTTTGGCGACTGGACGCTATCGCACGCTGCTGGAACGCCTCTTATCGATCAAAATGGTCTACGGCACGCAATCGATGCAGCGCTTCACGAACTTGCTGTACCTGAACCAGCACATGTGGTGGCACACGTGGACCTCGCTGTTCGCTGTGCTCAACGTGGGCCGATACGTTGGGAGGCTATTTCACTCCATCCGCACCATTGCCGCGTCTCCGTCCTCATCCGTCGGCAGCGAGCACCTGTGCTGTGCGTGCCGTGAGGTGCCGACCATCAGCCAGCGCGCTAACTGTGGCCACTTGTACTGCTATTATTGCATCAAGAGCCGCCTCCTAGACCGCGATGGTGGAGGCTCTTTTCGGTGCTACACGTGCGGTCAGACAGTGCATATGTGCACGTCAGCCTAGCACGCACCTCAAAAGAGAGCGAGAGAGGAACGATAGACAATAGCGCGCGGCATGCTTTTATTTCCGTCTTATCTAATACGTGTGAGCGCTTCTCCCTCAAAAGAATTCCAAGAACAAAACCAGGAAAAAAGAAGGCCTGCGCACACACATACACACATACACACAGGCACACAGAAGCGAGGGTGGGAATACTTTGACGTGGCCCCACAGCCTCACCAAAAGGCAAGCGCGTCGTGTACGCCACAACCAGCAAGCACGCCGTCAACGGAGCGTGCCCATCTCCTCCGTTTTTTTTTTCCTTCTCTTTTTCTCCTGTCACGTGGAGCTCCGACCGCAACACATCCGACGCGGGAGACGGAACGCACCAAGGCGTTTTTGTTATGTGTCTCGCTCTACGTTCATTTCACGTTGTTCTGCCGGCTGTCTCACCGTCGGCGCACGGCCTCTCTCCCTCATGTGCACACAAGCGTCTCCGCCATCTTTCCTTCTTCCGACCCTGTCTTAACGCTGCCCATCCGCCTGTCTCGCTCCGTCCTCTCTTCTTTTCCCCAATTTGTTTGCTGAGGGAGGTCCAGTGAAAAAAAAAAAGGTCGGCTTGCGCATGTGATGGATCCCGCGTTCGCCATCACATCGCCGTTCCGCAATGAGGCCAAGGCGCTCGCCGGTGCCCTCGATGATGCCATAGCCGAAGTGACCTCGACCTCTATGCCAGCGCGCTGGGGAGCGGCGTCGTCTCCCACGCACCCCACGGCCGATCCTGCGGCGACCCATGAGAGCGGCACTCCTTGTATGCTCTGTGCCGCCCACCCGACGCACGGTGTGCTGCCATCCGATGGCATTTACATGTGCACTGGCTGCGCTGCCCAACAGGCCAGCTTGTCCGGTTCTCGATCGTTTCCTGCGGGCACCTTCGCGTGCTGCCCAACGTCCACAGAAGAAGGACCTGGCGGTGTCATCCGCTGCGCATCGTGCCACAGCTGGTATCACTGCCGCTGCTTGGGACTCGCGGGAGGGCCTCTGAAGGACTACGCGACGCTGTCGACAACGCAGTGGTACTGCCCAGAAGAGGCGTGCTGCTACAAGGTGCTCCAGGCACACGTTAAGGCCCGACGCTGAGGGGAATCGCTTGTATGCTTGCGTGCGCGCATGTGTGTGTGTGTGTGTGTGCGAGGACGCCTACTTCTACTCTCGCGTGCGCTTTGCTAGACAGTCGAACGTCAGGTTATGCGCTGCTGACAAGTCGCTCGTTGTCGTGGACAAACACTGAAAGAAAAAAAGTCAATACGTCGGAGCAAGGAACGAATACACGTGCCTACAGACGTCCACTGGCGTCATCGTCGCAGCGCGCGCCGAAACGACGGCCATGGAGCATGTGTTGTCACTGTCCATCTATCTGTGTGCGCATGTCGAGACGAATTTCACTCAGCACCTCCTTCTCCTTCTCCCTCTCTCTTCTCCCTCTCCTGCCTCTCACTATTTTCATTCGGTGTGCTTATTTGTGTCGCACGTCTTGGTTTTGTTGTCCTCCGTACTCGCCCCTCTCCTCACGTGAAACACAATCCAATCCAGAAGGAAAGGCTTGCACAGACTCGACAAAGCAGCTCCTTGCGTCAACGCCTACATCTCTCTACTCTCCTCTCCTCTGCTTTCTCCCACTGTGCAGTGAACACCTCGCCACACCATGGAGAACAAGGCTCCTGGCACCGCCCCTCGCACAGAGGGGTATGCTGCGGCATCGAACGCGCAGGGTGGGGACAACTTTTTCCGCCCTCGGCAGAAGGCGTCCCAAAAGAACATCCAGCGCGCCGGCCTGAGGTACGTGCGCAAGGTTGGCTTGTACTTCACCGCGGCCATGGTCGTGTTCATCTTGATGCCTGCCTACCTGGGGCCGATCTACGTGCAGTACGTCGTGCAGAGCGAATGGCTTAAGCGTGCTCAAAAGACCATCTGGCAGCGCCGCAATGACAAGGACTACGAGCTGTACATGACGCAGCGGAAAAATACGTGGACGGAGTGGCTAGGCTTGAAGCACTACAACATTAGTGGTGATACCAACTACGGCGAGATCCAGAAATACCGCCGTACAGATTGAGGTCACAAAAAAAAAAAAAATGAAGGAATATGTGAACGGTGCGTGTTTGTGTGTGCATGCGCGGCACTGACCTCAACTACAGAGCAGGGAGACCGTATTTCATCGCGTTTTCGCTCTCTTTCTGTGCTACTCTCCCTCTTCACACAACAACAACAAAAAGAGATGCCCCGCGATGATGGCGAGGCTTCAGGGGTCGACAAGACCAAGAAGGACGAAAGGAAATAAAGAGACGTGTGGTACGCACTGACATTTTTCAGTGGTCTCTTTCACACCTTATTGCCAATAGCATTTTGATGTGACAGCTAGGCACATCAGATGGAACTTCCTCACAGGCACCACGCGTCGACGGAAGCACGCGCTGGCATCAGCTCACTGACCGTTCCACACACACACACACACATTAACTCACGGGTAGAATACTGTGACGTGACAGGACAGGAGGCTATCGATCAGTGTTGATCTGACCGTCCTGTTCCCCTTGCATTTGTACCTTCACTCGGCTTCGTGGCTCCCTACCGTTGCCCTGTGCGCGCGGTGAGATGCCGGCACGGCGGCGTCATTGTCTCGCCCTGTGGTCGCTCGCACGAAACGAGTGAGGCAACGCTGTGGCTCCTGTAGCTCGATACCGCTGACAGCGTGACAGGTACTTCGCGAACCCTACCTCGCCCACGCTTTCCGCTGGCACACGGTGGTGTCTTGTTCCCATCGTTCTCCACGTCCTGCTCTCCTCTTTCTCTTTTCTTCTTCTTCTGTCCCGTTGTGCGCTCATGTCCTGCGTTGAATTCTCAACGATACATCTTCTTCCTATCGGCGTGTGTACTACATCAAGGACGCTGTTGACCTCTGCCCCTTTGGTCATGTCCATTGAAAAGGAGCGTCGACTCGCGGAGAAGGAAGTCCGTGAGGTCGTCGCGGACTCCGAGTCCCCGCTTGCACAACGCCACGTTCGAGAAGGGCTCAAGAAGAACAAGTTCGCGCTGGTCGCGTTCGGCCTTGTCATCGCTGCGCCCGCCATTCTTCTGATGTCGTTCTACGGAGCAAAGATGAAAGAGATCCGCGCCAAATTCCGCGACCCGTACGCGCTGCCGGAGGGATTCGACCCGAGGACGGGCGAGTTTAAGAGTGGTTCTGACAAAGAGGCTAAGCAGGCGAGTGCAGCGGCAGCGCCACGCCCTCTCGTCCTCGGGAGCAGTCCAGGCCACTACAACGCCCGCGCACGACGACTTGCCGACTCTGACCAGAAGGTTGAGAAGTCGTCGTGGTGGCGGTGATGACGGTTGTGCTTTGCTTCACAGAGTCTGTGTGCGGTCACACAGGGGTCGGTGTTATTCGCACCGGCACGCTCTCTCTCACACACACACATACACATACACCAACACTAAGGTTTACGGGACCAAAGGAACTATCAATGGGAGCACGTCCCCCAAAAAATGTGATCACCAGCAACAACGATGGCTTTGAATGGGTCGACCCAGAACGGTACGTGGAGACTCGCTTGCGTGGAGCGTGGCGGCTGCGATGGATATCCGGCGGCGTGCGTTCTTCTCCACTGACAGGAGCGTTCATGTTTGTGACGACGTTGTCTGTCGCCCTTGTTGTGACGCTCTCGTAACGCCAATCACCAGCCTTTCCTGCGCTTTGATACCCGATCCCCCCCCCAATGCAACTTCACCTACTTGTCCCACACATCACTTCCATCCTCACCATCATTGTTAGTGTTGCCACAGCTTTGGTCTTCTGTTCGCTACCGTCTCTCTTCCCTCCTTTTCTCCATCTGACGAGGAGTAAGAGAGAGCGAAGGAACGCGGGCGAGGGAGCACCGAGGCCTGCCTGTTGACTGCACTAGACGTGGTCGCTCTGAAGGAGCACACTCGTGGAGCTGTGAACTGTGCGTATATATATATGTGTGTGTGTGTTTGTGTGCTCACGTCTGCACGAACTTGACAGATAGCGCCACTTCAAATGAGCATTTTCGTGGAAGTTTTTCGGACAACCTTCCCAAGGAAGCTGCGCTTCGATCCTGAAAGCCAAATCCTGTACGCCCAGCTGTACTCTCTGTCACGACAGTCGAAGCACAAGAAGTACATACCCAAGGAAGAAATTCGACAAATTTTAGACCGCTACACCTATCTACCCGGACGCCCATGGCTGCAATTACCACTTTTACGTCACGTCTTGTTCGTGCGTCAGATTAATGCGGTTCGGCGGCTGCAGGGCAAACCGTCGTGGCTGTACCGTCGCGGTGTCGAGGAGGAGTACGCCAAGGTACAGTCCTGGCTTGATCACCAAGTCGCTGCTTCGTCGTCCACCGCTGGTCGTCGCAAAACTACCAAAGCGACCCCTGCACACGCCAAGCTAAGCACCATGGTGGAGCGTGAGAAGTTCGATCGCGAGCTACTCCGCAGCATTCACGTGGCGACCGCGTATCAGCGCATGGCACGGCTGGGCATTGTCTCGGTCGTGCTTCTCATCGCGCTCGCGGCCGCCTCCCTGCAGACGGAGTACTTGATCTACTTGTATGTGTCTTATTGGCAGCGATGGGGCCGTGCGGAGACGATGGCGTGGTTTCGCTCAGTCACCGAACGGCACACAACGGCGGAGATCCCGGAGGCGTACTCGGCGCTGCTGCCTCCGCCCTGCTTCGCGCACGTTGACGCGCAGTCAGGCATCACAAGCTACTGGATCAACATGGTAGAGCTCGTGTCGGAGGCGAAAAATGTGACGGTGATCGTAATCCCTTGCCCACAGGCTGGTGAGCGCTCGTTTTTCAAGGCTGTAGGCGCCGTGGCGCAGGAGTGCGACAGCATCCTACTCGAAGGCATCAACTTTAGCGGCATCGACAAGATGATACCCGCTCTCTTTTTGCCACTAAAAGAAAACACATTCCCAGCTCTTGGCGTGCACCACCGCTTCCTCGACATTTTACGGACGAACACGGAGCCGCCCATGCTGTACCCTGGCGGCGCGACGATCGGCTGGCGTGCGTACATTCAGCAAATTGTCATTCCTTTTGAACTGCGCTGCGTGTTCAGCCCGACACAATTATCGGCGACGCGTGGCGAGGCACGGGTGGGGTGGGGACGCCTTCGCGAGCTTATTGACCAGTCGGAGGCCAACGCCGGCGCAGAGGGGTCCGGCATGCACGTTGTGTGCGTACCCTGGACAGTCAACCAAGTGGTGAACATCGAGGCCAGCTTGGTCAAGTACGGCTTCAAGGTCAAGCGGACATTTCCCGTGCCTTGGATGGATGTCGATCTGATGGGGCGAAACTTTTGCGAGTACTACGGCATCCCGGCGTCGTAGCGCAGCGGCCGCCGAGGGCACACTGAAGTGCTGTGCGATTCTCACAGACTTTTACTGTCTCGATTACCACAACTTGTTCCTTCAACAAAGAAAGGAGAAGAAAATCATTCGCGAACACATACATACACGCACACACATACACACATATCGATGGACACACATGTGATGCTGACAATGCGAGCGGCAACGCACATCGCACGTGGGCCACCACGCCTCTGCATGTGGATGCGCACGTGTCGCCTTGTGCTGTCGTCCCACGACTTGGCCGTCTTGCTACCGTCCTCTTCACAACGCTTGTACTCTTACCGATCCCTTTCAAACAGCTGTCCCGCATGTGGTACGTTAGAGCGAGGCCAGCTGTTCTTGTGCCTGCTCAGATTCGAGTCCTCCAATCGGATCGCACACACACAGCTTGTGTACATCCAGACCGTCGCCTCGCACTTTATCTCTCCTCCCGGCTTTCTCTTCTTCTGCGCTCTTCCTACGACAACATGACCCCCCCTGCCCCATGGCGATGAAGGAACTAGTGCTGCCGTTCCATCTTTCTTCTCTTTTTTTTTTCTTCTGAGACCTCCGCCCATGTCTTTTTTGACACACGAGGAGGTGGGTAATGTGTTGATATTTTTTCGAGGGCGTCTTTTTGTAGGCCCGGATTGGAAGATGCTTGTCACCAGTGCCGTGCTGATTGTTGTGTGCAGTCTCGTGTTCATCACCTTCACCAACACCATCGTCACTGCACGTGTATTCGTGGGTATCTTTAGCTCCCTGACTCTGATCGCTCTCGCGGTGTGTGCGTTCTCGAACCCTGGGATCGCCCCGAAGGAACCTCTGCCCGACACCCCAACGGCTGGGAGTGCGGTGCACGAGCCGCAGAACATCGACCTGGCTTACATCGCTCCAGATGGGTCCCACAAGACGGCTGCGGTGGAGCGCCGCTGGTGCTACAGTTGCAACCGCTACCGTCCACCTCGCGGCGTTCACTGCCGATTCTGCGATGTGTGTGTTGTTCGCCGTGATCACCACTGTCCGTGGACCGGCATTTGCATTGGTGGGTGTAACTACAGGAGTTACTTCGCCTTAGTGTGGTGCGCTTTTCTACTGATGATCACGTCATTCATCGGCGGATTTCATAGTTTCGCACGGCGGGTGCGTGCGGTGAGTGCCACCGAGGTGGGCACAGACCACAGGCCCAATGCTCTTCTGTACGCACTCGCAGAGACGTGGTGGATCGAGCTTATCCTCATCTTGGTCTCCTTCTTTTGGGGCATCCTCGTCGGCTCTCTCGCCATCTACCACACCTACCTCGTCACACAAAACAAAACCTCTGGAGACAACGTGAAGCAGATGAATGAAAACATTTACCATCAAGGTAGCCTTCGCGAGAACGTCCGTTGTGCCTTGTGCTTCACCGTGGAGCCTGGTACGCTGATGATTTTCGCAGGTGGCCTGCCTGGTGTGGGCGGTGATAGCGATAGCGGCCACGGCAGCATGGGCGATGGGCCCTCCTACGACCATGGCACGACCGATGTCGTCGTTATAGGTGATGGCGGTGACGCCTAGATGGCTACATTCACCGCACCTGTCGCGCCCCCACTTTTTTTCCCCTCTCGTTGTGGTGGCCGTCTTCTCGGTCACTTCTCCTTCGCGTCCGCCCGTTGCTCGAACGTTTGTACGCGCGTTTGCTTTTCCTTTTCCCGCTCCTTGTTCAATATGTACGTCTATGACGCCCATCCACACACACGCACACGCACCTCCATACCCAGGCTACTGTCGTGAGCCCACATTGGCGAACTAGTACGTTCAAGTGTACCTTTCTGCTCTTCTCTCGCCTTTCCACGGTGTGTGTCCTCGTCGCTTGGTACGAACAGTGAACTCTCTGCCATGTCTGGTGCCAATGAAAACGACTGCCGCGCTGTCCGCTGGTGACACCGGTAAGATTGCGAAGGCGCACAGACCACCACGTGCGAAGCGAGAGGACCACACGTATAGGCGCAGCACCCAAGAGCGCGTGCTGTACACACACACACACACCTTGGCTTTTGCCACTACTCCCCCCTCCCCCCCACACCTGCA
This sequence comes from Wallacemonas rigidus, assembly GCA_030849045.1. NCBI lineage: Eukaryota > Euglenozoa > Kinetoplastea > Trypanosomatida > Trypanosomatidae > Wallacemonas > Wallacemonas rigidus. The sequence goes on from JASAOL010000569.1 coordinate 138,599, forward strand.
CTCCGTCTCTGTCTCTGGCTCCCTCTCTCTCACGTTCTTGTTACGCTTACCTGTTTTCTTGTTGTTTTGTTTTTACCACGCAGGTCGAAGGTATCAGTGTATTCTCTTCACTCGCTCCAGATTGAGTGCTGGTAGGGACACGCACCGACCAGCCAACGAACATTCTGCGCCCGCTCGCACGTACCTTGTCGGTTCTCACGCACGCGCACGGCGCTCCATTATGCAAGCCGCCACCGCGCCGTTTATCCTTCGCTCCATCTACAAGGATGACTTTCTTGTGGAGACGCAGCTGACGCGCCCGGTGACGGAGCTCATTACGAACATCTTCGGCGCACAATTCACGAACCGGCACGACTCATACCTGGCGCCAGCGACGCACGGCCTGTACACGTTCTTCGCGATGCTGAAGGGCCAGACGCTCGGTGAGGAATTCTGCGACTTGCTGCCCGTGACCGGTGGAACCCCGTGGAGGACTGTTGGCATAGCGCGTAAGCTGTTGCTCGCGACTCTGCAGGGTGTCGAGCCGACCGCACTCGCCCAGGCCGCACGCTTTTTTTTCCCGAACCTGGCAGCTCAGGATGTGACCGCCAACGTGGCGCGTGTGGTGTTGTGTCTTCTATGCCTCTTTGAGCGGTATGGTACGCTTCCACACCGCCTCGTTCGCATTCGCTATCTTAGCCTGAAGCCTTCACGGGCACTCGAGGCCAGCGACGGTGCCCCGCACTCTTATCTGGTGCTTGGGCTCGTCATGATCGTGGAGCTGGTCGTGCGGCTCTACAGGTATCGACGTGCCCAGGGCGAGGCGGCTGCCGTGGATGTCGATGCCCTCGCCGCCGATGACGCCACCACGACGAGTGATGACGAAGAAGCCGCTGCGGTTGGCAAGTGCATGCTGTGCCTCAGCCATCGGAAGTTTCCGACGACGACGCTCTGCGGCCATGTGTTCTGCTGGCGCTGCATTGCGGAGTGGATTCACTCAAACCCGCATGAGGCTGTCTGCCCCTTCTGTCGACAGTCCATCACCGCACAGTCACTCGTGCCTCTGTACTTTTACGTGGCCAAGGGGGGCCCACAAGTGGGCGAGGCCGTCGAGGCTGACCAGCATGAGGATCACAGCCCCGACGAGCCCTGAGACCTCTATCGCGCGTGTAAGCGCATCCCACATCTTGGAGTCACTCTTGCGAACACCTTTGGCTGTCGACTCGCCGTCCTTTTTCGCTTTACCCTGCTTTGCGTACGTGATTCCTCCTCGCTAACGTCTGGTGTTGAATCTTCGTATTTTAGCGTCACCCCCTTCTTTTGTTTTGTTGTTATTTCTCTGCCAGTGACAGCGGACGTGAGAATGTGCATCGTGTGTGTGTGTGTTTATGTGCCGTGTACCAGTGGATGTATCCCCCGTCTGCGCGTGCTGTGATCCTCAGCGGCGTTGTGTGTCTGTGTGGACTCCTACTCCACATCAAAAGTTTAAAAAGAAACCGTCCGCAGTAAACACGTGCAACTTGATGATGTCAATAGACAACGCTCGCCTTAGCTGCGGTCATGGTCTTTTCCTCTCCTCCCTCTCCCGGGTAGAATGGCTCGCCTGTGTTGAGGTGCTGCTGTCGCATACACACCTACACTCTCCCCGGCACGTGAATTGGAGCGCACCCCTAGGCAGCGTAAGTGATGTCTTCGCCGTCAGCTAGGCCATTTCGTCCCAAGCATCAAACCCTTCACGCGCACATCCCGGACCTACCTATTCGCCACACCCCCTTTTTTTTTTCTTCTTGACAGCTTGAGCTCGCATTCGTGTGAAGTCGATTTCATCCGCTGCTGTCGACTTGCTCTTTATCGCTCGAAGTGACGAGATCTGACCCAATCCACGACATGACGCTTTCTGCCGTTGAGAAGGCGCTACCGAAGGATCTGGATGCTGAGCACGTCTCGCTCCAACGCCAAGGCCTTAACGAGCTCACGCCTCTCATTCCGTTGTTGGCCAAATACAGGCGACTGAGCTCGCTCAACCTTTCCGACAACGATCTCGAGTCGCTCCCAGCCGACCTTTCTTGCTTGGCGGCGCTGCACACGCTCTCGTTGGAAGGAAACAGGCGCCTTACGCTGCGCGCTGTTGTGGATGGACTAGTCAGCCTGCCGTCCCTCCGCACCCTCACTATTGACTTGCCGACGGAGACGGAGGAGGACGTGCTCATTGTATCGCTCCCTCATCTGACCCACTTCAACGGGGTCTCCCTCGAGGCAGACGAGGAGGTAGCGGCTGTGCTGAAGGAGGCCGCACCGTCGTCGGCCTCCGCGCAGCGTGCCGCCTCGCTCACTGACGTGGCGGCTCGTGTGGAGGCGCCTGATGTGACAGCGTGGCGAGAGGGCGAGACGAAGCGCGTCGAGACCCTTTTTACCGAGGCCACCGCGTGCCTGACGCAGCCGCCTGCGCAAGAGTTCTTCGACTACATGAATCGCGTTGTCAAACACGTGACGTGCCTCACTGCGGCAGACGACGATCCGTACGGGCAAGAGGGCGAGGTGCTGAAGGCACGCCGTCTGCTGCTGGAGTACTGCTGTGAGGAAGCCACGCGCGCCGTGGCAGAAGCGGATCCGGCCCTGGGACACTCTGTACACGCCGTACAGAAGTACGCGTTCGAGTTGCTAGATCATTACGACACGCACTGGCGCCGCATCGTCCGTGAGCGCGATGTACGCTTGGTCATTATGAAGCGCGACATGAAGGCGGCCATCCGCGAGATCGAATCCCTCATGTCCCGTGCGGAGGATGAGGCCGCACCGTCGTCCACCGCCGCTGCCGCGCAGCTCTCTACACTGGAGCAGGAGGTGGACCGCCTCCGAAGCGAGAACGCGTATCTCCGCAGCCAGGTCGTCAACAGTGGGAGCGTGCCGCCAAGACAAGCCTCCCCGGGACCTTTCAAGTCGCGTGCGACTGAGCTCACCACCACCACCACCACTGCCACGACGGTCAATCAGAGTGCACTGCGCGCAGACTTGACCCAGTCCTCGGGCGCCAGTCCTGCTCCACGGCCGATGAGTCGGCGCGCCAGCGATAAGCCTAGGACCCCGTCGCGCTCGCGCTCGCCGCGTGCCAAGAAGGTGTTTACGCTTAAGCAGCTCAAGGACCTCATTGACGATATCTACGCCTCCAAGACCAAGTACGATCAAAAGTGCCGTGAGACGGGCCTGCCGCGCGAGACGATGGAACAGCACATGTACACGTTCTTGAACCAGCGCTATGGGTTGAAGGAGCTGATCGCCGAGTACGCGAGCGCCGTGGTGCACGGCATTCAGCGCTTCGCGACGGAGGACAACGACGTGGCTGTTTTTGGCAAAATCATCCGTAACGAGGTCGAGGAGGAGTTCCGGTATGTTCAGCGCCAGCTGCGGGAAACGGTGCGCGAGTTGCTTCGTGCACAACTCAAAGACCGGCACCCGTTCAAGAGCGAGCTGGCGGTCACCAAGGCACTGGAGAAGAAGTTGGACGGGTCGCTGACAGAGGATGAATGGATGCCTGTCGTCACGTACATGTACAACGATCGCGATGCCACCGCACTCATTTCACTCATCAAGGGAGACCTGTACCGTCAGCGGCGCACCCCACGTCCGTCAGCCTCTCCTCGGAAGACCGAGTCCCCACAGTTGGAATGCCGCGACCTGGTGCGCATCTTGCAGGATTTCCAACTCGACAGTCACGAACGTTTTCTTGCGGAGTACGTCGCGATCTTCCGCACGTTCGACCGTGACGGCAATGGCATCGTCAGCGACTACGAGTTCCGGCTCATCGTCAAGACACTGTGCCCCGACAAGCGCGAGACCGAAGTGGAGGCGATGGCGCGTCAGGCGGACCCTCTTGGCTGCCAACTGATCACATTCTCTGAAAGTGTAGCCTTTCTGGCCGACGAACTTGTGCAACATAGTCGTTAGCGGTTGTATCTTTTTTTTTTTTTCGAAGTGAGACCTGATCGTTTTCCTTCTTCGCTCCTTGCCCCGTTTTTCGCCTTCTCCCTCAAAAGGGTCCTGCTGAGGCGTGCGTGACCGATTGTGGCTCTCTGACTTGTTTTGCATGCGCACGCTGGAAGTGCGGACAACGCTCAGATATCGAATCCTACCGCTTTCTCAACCAATTGGGAAGTCAAACAAAACATAAAAAAAAAAAGAAGAAGAAAATCTGATTTCACAAGCGCTCACCCGACCAGAACGCCATCAAGAGCAACGTCGAAAAAAAGAAAAAGCGAGCGAACGCCTTGCTTTGGCTCATTAGATGCGTGTTGTTCCCGCATCCTTCACGCGTGTGCTGTGGAAGGCGCAGAGAAGGCAAATCGGTGGCATGACCACTGAAAACGTCTGCACTCGTCGCGGACGTGTGCGCACAACGAAAACAATTCGCTGGTTCTGCACATGCTCTGTCTTCTTTTGTTCTTTTCCTTCTGTTTGGGCATCCGCACTCGTCAGCTGGCTCACACGAGCCGTGCGACTTTATCAATCGCCTCGCCTTTTGTTTTGTTTTCAATGCTCAGCCCGCCTCCTCCTCCCTCCATTCACTTTCTTATTCGCACTCGCACAATTATGCATCCACCCGCCAGTATTCGTGAATTGCAAAAGAAAAAAAAAACCGATTAGCAGTACGGCTTGTTTCTTTCGCAGCTAGCGCCTCTCGCGTCTCTGCTTTGCTTTTTACCTCGTCTCTCCCCTACTCCCACTCGAGTTTTCATGGAGTTCGAGGGTCTGCGTGCCAACGCCGCGGTGAGCGCGAACGTGCTCGACCGGTACGACTCATTTCAGGGCGTGGATGCGGTGGAGTTGGCAGAGTGCTTCTTGAATGTGCAGCGCAGCAACATTCACACCAAGCCGCTACCCACAGACTCGAAAGAAATCAAAAAGCTGCTGACGCGTCTCGACACGTTCAATTCCTCTCAGCTCAATGCGTTCCTTTACGCGTACATGTACCCCACAGAGAAGATTCCCTCTAGTGTACTCGACGCTATTCGTGTTTTGTGCGTCAATTACGACAACGACTGGGCGCTTCGCTGCCAGAGTCTTGCTCTTAGCATTCTCACCCGCGAGCTGCAGGCGCGCGGCTCGAACATCATTCCGCGCGCTAGCCACGATGACCCCGTCGCACTCGCACAGCTCCGTCGCTCACTGCCGGCACTCAAGCGCGTGCCCAAAGTCGGCTTCAACAACTTGCATTACAAGTTTGCTGGCACCTTCTCGTCGGATCCGAGCGTGAACGAGCAGGTGTTCTGCGCGGTCGTTCGCATTCAGAACAACGGCTCGCACTCGTTTGAGATCGAGCTCTCGCAGACGCAGACCATGATTGACGGCGTGAAGGTGGAGGGCAACTTTTTGGACAGCTCCCTCGAGAAGCAGGAGGTGCGGCGCGGCGAGACGGCGGAGATCCGCTTTGTGCTGCGTGAGCCACCTCGCACCGGCTTCTCTGACCTTCAGCAGGTCATTGTTCTCTCTGTCGATTGTGTGGTGAAGCTGTTTGTGACAATGAATGTCATCTCCCCTCGGCAGCAACTGTTCGGCCAGTCATTTCCCGGCTGCTTGCCGCTGCAGGTCGTGAATTCCCCGCTGGGCGAGTACGCCGCCCCCATCATGCTGCAGGTGCTCAAGCATGAGCTGATTCGACAGATGGGCCTCACCAGCCCGTCTGTGATTCACCTCATGGCGAGCAAGTCCACCAACTATCGCCTTCACAACCAAGAAACGATGAGGGAAGCTCTGCGAGTGAAGGAGCTGCTGAGCGATCAGATGAGTGTTTCCGTCCTGATCGACACTTTTTGGGCATCCCAACCGGATGCGAAGAAGGCCCCTCTTGGGCGGCGCTTCAAGGTTCCCGTGTCCGGCGCACAACCCTCGGGCTATTTACCCGCCGTTGACCTCCCCACTGAGGGTAGCACCACTGCGAATCCCGAGCTGTTCCCGAACGCCTCGACGCGGGTCCCCGACGTTCTTCGCAAAGCGCCGCCGGACGTCATCATGGGCGTCATCTTTATCTGGCTCTCTGAGTTCGACGCGTGTGTCTTTGACGCGTCCTTCGCCAAGTGCGATCCCATCACGTACCTGGAAACCATGCCGCCTCATCTCCGTGGCGTGCTCATGTGGGTACTCGATCTGTGCTGTGCTTTGCTGATCAACCGTCGTGTGAACGGGGCGACAGTCCGTGCACTAGCCTTGACGTTCGCCAACTTGCTTTTTCGTAGTAGCTTTACCATGGGTCGGGCGCCGGCCGATGACGACGATGCGAGTATTGCCTCAGAGGCCTTCTCGCAATCGCAGAGCCCGAGCTCGCCCACGCCCAAGGCGGACTTGCAGATGTCATTCACTGCCCAAGCGGCACTTCGGCAGAACGAGGTGACAGCCTTACTGCAGTGGATCACGCTGTTCTACGTCAAGTTTGAAAAAGCGCTCTAACAGCGTCCGTATCTGCATCACGGAGTGTGGTCCTACGCACCTTTTTTTGTTTTTGGATTCTTATCGTCATGCTTTTTTTTGCTGCTGTGCATCCTCTTCTCTCTTCTTGTGTTGACCATTCCATTTTCCTTACACCGCCACGTTACGGGCAATATTCTGTAGCGCGCTGGTCGCCGCGTGGGTACATGTGCGTGTATGTACGCCCATGTGTGGAGACAGGCGTATGATGGATGTGTACTACACAGACCGTTCCAAATCGATCGAAGCGAGACCGGCGAAGGATGCAACCGGACCGCTAACTCGTCGGTGTGCGTACACGTACGTACGGACAGTCGATCGACGAACCAGCGCCGTGCGCAGCGCATGCTTCTGCGTCCTCGTCCATCCGCTTGTCCATGTACCGCTCGTCACCACGCATATGAGCACCACACCATCTCATCTACCGCACGTTTTTTCTCCTGACTTCACCAAACGACCTTTTTCTGGCTGTTGTGCGGAAAAAACTCACCACTGCACTAGTGTCCACTGCGTAAAGCCCCGAATACGCGGGAGGAATGGCTGCTATGACAGCTGCCAAAGCTGGTGCCCCAGCAGGCACCACTACGACCACACCGGTGCGCACGGCTCCACCGAAAGTTCACCCACTCGCACGCAAACTCGCTGGTTTGTTATCTGACATGTCCCTCACGGACCAGATGTTTGCTTCGAGCATGCATGAGCGCATCATCTACGGCTCACTGCTCGTCTCCTATCCCATTGCGTACGCGTTTGGCAACGTGATGATCTCCGTCTTTTCCGTAGTGGCGGCTGGGGCTCTCTGTCTGGTGCTCTTTCTGCCCAATTGGCGCCAGCAGAAGGACCCTGAAATGAAGTGGGCAGCCGACGCATTAGTCCATTCCTACCACAAACAGCTAGAGGCCGCACGTCTCGCAGCGAAGGAGGATGCTCAGAAGGCGAAAAAGGAGTGACGCTCACCAAAGTGGCGAGGTGCCCTTCTATTTATTGTCTCTTTTTTTTTTCCGGCTTATTGCTTCCGCACCGTACGATCCCAGCTGACGCATCCAAGACTTTGTCGTCCTCTCTTCTACTGAACACACACACACACGCACACACGGGTGCATACATGTAAAAGACATGTGAAGACATGTAGCGAATGCATGGGAGATGACGGTCAGCGTGCTCCTTGTTTCCTGTGCTCGCTCTACGAGCGTGTTTCACTGCTCTCGCGCGGTTACGGGCGTATGGACATCGATCTGGTGTGTGGAGCCTCCATCATTTTGTGAAGCCAACTCGTCTCCTCGTCTTGTTAGTTTCCGTGCACCCACGCACACACCCACACTGACCTCCGTGTGCGCCCATCGTTGGCCCTTGTCACGCACCTTCTTCCGCCTCAGTTGGCACCCTTTGACAGCCAGTGATCAAGTGAATTGCTTGCTTCGGTTGGCCTTTCCCCCACGCCTTTCTTCTTCTTCTTTTGCACTCGCAGTGTAGGGTGTCGACTGCACCTCGTTAGATATGAGTCGGCACCATGCGACTGACCCCAGTCTGGAGAATCCCCTCTTCACAGGCCCACCTCCACGCTCTCTGGCGCAGCGTCCACGCGACCAAGCCGAGGCTGCGGCTGCGTCAGAGAACACGACTACCCGCTCCTCAGCGATCGCATCGCACACTGTGCCTGCTGCATCCAGTACGTCTTCCGCCGCGTCTTCGTGGAGCCGCTTGACGCTGGAACACCAGGAGGAGTATGCAGGCGACGTGGTACTGGAGGGCGGCCGGCCTGTACCGCACGGGTACGGCGCCGTCACGTCGGTGGCTGGTCACCACTGCTACGTTGGTGCGTTTTCCCACGGCTGGCGCGACGGCTATGGACACCTCGTGACCGACCGCTTTTCTCTGTGGTGTCACTGGCGCTCTAATCGCCCTGACGTTTCGCACGGAGCAGTGCGCATCGACGACGCGGATGGTGGGCGGTACTGCGGTGTGGCGCAGCTGCGGCTGCAGCGCCGTGCGGTCAGCGGAGCGCGAGAGCAGCTGTCCAAGTTCTCGCAGTGGGTAGCGCAAGTCACCCCATGTCGCCAGGGGTGGGGGGAACAGGTCATCAACAACGAAGGCGCCCGCTACTTCGGGGAATGGTCGGAAGATGTGCCCCACGGCTTCGGCTGTTATCTGACGTCCGCTGGCGACCGCTACATCGGACTGCTTCAAAATACCAAGTTCCACGGCACAGGCACGCTTTTTGTGCGCGGCGGCTCACCAGGATCGCCCGGACTGCAGCTGGATGGCGTGCAGCTGCGCGGTGACGGTGCCGGCTCGACTTCTTCGTCTTGCCTGCGCGACACGCCTACGCCCGTGGAGGCCCCTTTCACCGGGATCGTCCTCGATGGCGTGTGGAGCGGCGGTCGCTTTCAAGGGGAGGGCCATGTGACACTACCTTGCGGGTCTCGTGTAACCGCCGAGTGGCTGGGCACTTCCCACGCACAACACGGGGAGACGGTCTGGACGGCGGCGCGTGGGGTCCCAGACACGCGTAGTCTCGGGCCCGCGGTGAGGTGGCGTGAGTGCTTCCACTGGGAGCCTCTTCTCAGTGGCGCGCGTGATGACATGCGCCGACAGGAGTCGGCACGGTTCGCACCACTGCGTGCGACGGTGCATCAATTCGCCAACTCCCCTGAGCGCGTGAAAGCAGCGGTGACAGCGTATCTCCAATCGGAGCACAGCATGGTGGAATACGCAATAAACGTATTCGTCCGCTGCTTCTTCTTCCTGCACGGCGCGTGCATAAATGGGACCTCTGCCACCGCGTCTGCTTCCACCGGGTCTGAAGCCGATCTCGCGTGGACGACACGCGGCACCTCAGCGAGAGCGGCAGGCGGAGCAGCGCACCGCGCTCAACCTCAAGTCGGCTGGTGTGACCTGAGGCAGCCATTTGGGGGCTGTATACACGGTGAGCAGTCTCGCGGCCCTCGCACCCGGAAGACGCAGGCCGACATTGACCTGGCCCTGTGTGATCTGCTCTCTTTCACTCGGTCCGTGCAACGGTGGACTCTGGAGGTGCTCGGAGGCTCGACCTCAGGCGCCACCGGGACCTCCGCGGCGGCAGCGGCGAGCACCGTGGAGATTCTTTTGGCGTGTGGTGTTGAGCAGCACGTGGGCCGCTGGACCATGGACACTCTCCTGGTCCACCTTGGTGGGGTGCTATCTTACCTATACGAGAGCGTCTACCGTGCTGACGAGTCGAACCTGCAAGCGTCGCTTGACCGTCTCCGCAGTGTTGTCACGCTGGATGACTTGGGCGTCGAGTTCGCGCGTCACGAGCAGGAAGAGCGCCTGTTCAATCCATACGCGGATGCCGTACGTTGCGTTGAGCAGCTGTGCGCAGAGGCCCTCACGCTGACGCGCTCCCTTGAGCTCCTCGTGCAGGTGTCGCGTGAGATTGACGTGGCAACGCGTCTCACACTGAGTGAGGCCGCAGGCAGCCGCCAGGGCAAATCACGCAAAGCCTTTCAGTCGGGCTCCGCGGACGACTTACTACCCATTCACCAATACGTCCTTGTGCGAGCGAACGCGCCTAACTTGTACGCGCGTGCAAAGCTGCTCTGTGATGTGGGTCTGGAGCCCAGCTTCGTGGATCAGACATCCCAGGAAGGGTTTTGCCTTACCACACTGCAGGTGTGCGTCTGGGCAGTCGCGCAACTCCATCCTCTTGTCCGAGACTCGGCGCGTGTGCTGGTGCCATCGACGGTGCTGCTCGAGTCTGTTCACGTTGCTGTGACGAAGAGTGAGGAGTGGGTCAAAAGTCAACGCACCATGGCGGCGGCTGCGCTCGTCGACATCGCGTGTGCGTCTGACGGCACGCTCGCACAGGCCTGTCGCGGCTACGCGGCGCTATGGCTTCCCCATCTGTTCGCCATGCTTGGCCGCACTGGTGCGACCAGCGAGGCGCTTTCCCTCACACACGCCTCTTCTCCCGAGCATTCGCACTTCGCGCACGTACCGCTGGCGCGGTGCCCAACAGCGGCCGGCTTGCGTTGGATATGCTGGCGCTTTGCGGGGTCCATCTTGGCTTTGGTGGACATGGAGCTCGAATACGCTTGCTCTGACGCACATTGGGTCGCCGTGGAGTCCCTCCCCGCTCAAGGTGTACCCGCTGTCACTGCGGAAAACTTCTCCGCCGAACGGCAGCGTGGCTTTCGACTGCGGATTCTACGACCCGCACTGCCGTCACTGTATACTCAACTTGAGGCTGTGCTCACCTCCATCTTGTGAGGGGCTCTCACATGTACCGCGCCTCCCGCCGTCACTCCCCGTTCCGCTCCTTTATTTCCTTTCGTTTGCCTTGCATGTTTTCCCAGCTCTTTCTCTCTCTTTTCATTCGCAGAGCTGAATACAAGTGAGACGCACATCAAAGTACCATCGCCACCCGGTGGAGGAGACGGTGCCATGTGCGACGAGCTCACCACCGAGGAGGAGCACTCGGGCTCGCACCCACCGCACTCTCTGCTCTCCGTGTTTGTTTTCCCTCAGCGGCCCGCTCCATGATTTTGCGCACATACTCCGTCACACTCGTCCCGTCTCATGTGCCGCCACTGCACACACGCACACACACACACACACACACACACACTCCTACCCACTTCTCTCTCCTGCTCATCCTTTTCATATCTTCGTTGTCTACTGGTTTGCGAAGGAAATCGACAAACAGCCACACTTCATAGCTCTTTCTTTTTCTCTGCACTCTTTCGCACCCTCTCTTTGCTTCTTTCTCCCGTTGCGGCTCTTCGTACCTCCCCCACACACACATACACACACACACTCGCATCGCGCAGTACCTTTATTCGTTACGTTGTTGAGAGTGTACGCACACACAATCCGATAGTGCTTTCAGGACTGTCTTGATCGGCCTTCTCCGTTGTGTGTTTTTCCTTGCTTGCTTTGTTGTTTACGCCAACCGTTGTTGATTGCATTTGTGTTGTACACCCGCTTTTGCTGTACGAACAGACACACCAACTACCGCCCAAACATCTCTCCGTCTCACACACAGACATACACAGACACACCTACAGCGCTTAGCTACTATGTTCGCCAAGCTGTTCAAGAAGGACAAGAAGGACAAGGACAAGAAGAAGGACGAGAAGGATTCTTCTGAGAAGAAGTCCACCCATTCTGAACAACACGAAAAGAAGGAGGAGGCCCCTGCGTCGGCGCAGGAGAAGCTCACAAAGGACGACTTTGAGAGCCTCGACGTCCTTGGCAAGGGTTCCTTCGCCTATGTGGTCCTCTGTCGTCGCATTGCCACGAACAAGTACTATGCGATGAAGGTGGTGAACAAGCAGGGTCTGCTCGATAACAAGCGCGTGCAGGATGTGTTCACTGAGCGCAACGTGCTCACGCGTCTCAACCATCCCTACCTGCTCAAGCTTCACTGGACCTTCCAGTCCGAGCACAAGCTCTTCTTTGTGATGGACTACATGCCGGGCGGCGATCTCGACAAGTATATGAACTCGGTCCCCAACAAGCAGCTCGATCTCTTCACAGCCAAGCTGTACGGCGCGGAGATTCTCCTCGCGATTCTGTGCCTGCACGAGCACAGTGTCATTTACCGCGATCTCAAACCAGAAAACATCCTGCTCGCGGGTGACGGCCACTGCGCGCTCGCTGACTTTGGTCTTTCCAAGGACTTCCATAAAGACGGCCAGGATGTTTCGGACAAGGAGTTGCGCGCGAACTCTTTCGTTGGCTCCCCTTTCTACGTTGCCCCCGACGTTCTGCGCCAGCGCGAGTACACCAATGCGGTCGATTTCTGGTCCTTTGGTATTCTCCTGTACCGCATGCTCTGCGGCCGCACGCCGTTCAGCGGCAAGAGCATGAAGGAGGTGTTCGACAACATTCTGTACTCAGACCTCCGCTTCCCCAGCACTGTGCAGCTCTCGCCTGAGGCAAAGGACCTGATCAGCCGTCTTCTCATCAAAGATCCTAGCCGCCGTATCAAGGGCCCCGAAGTCAAGGCGCATCCGTTCTGGAACGGCGTTAGCTTCGACGACGTGATGGCGAAGAAGGTGGTACCTCCCAAGTGGACGCCACTGCCGACGGTGGAGGAGATGCTCGCGGCGAAGAGCGCCAATGGTGCTGCGACTGCCAAGAACCCACACCAAGTGGTGAACACCCCGGCTCAGTCGTCTCAGCTCAACTCTGGCCAACAGCAGCTCTTCGGTGGCTTCACGTGCACAGCCGACAACTACTTGGATGGTAGCAGCTAAGCAGCTGCGTGTGGCTCACAGCCAAAGCGCATTGAAGCCACACTCCCGTTTACGCATACACGCAGGAACGCACCTTATCGTGAGCTGATCATCCACGTCTGAGCACTGTTGCGCTGATGTCTCCGCAGTCTTTCTTCGTGTACATCCTGATTGTGATTCTTCTATTCCTGAACACACACTCCTTTTGTTTTCTTTTTCTGTTGATATTATTTTGCTTTTTTTTTTTTTACAATTCCTTTTCTAATTGTTGGTCCTTTATTGTATCTTAGCTCACCTTTGCATGAGTAAGCTCCCACATGCCGCTTTTTTTCTTCTTCTTCGCCTTTTGGCAGCTTCTGCCGTCCTTTTTGACACACCGTGAGCGTACCTCTTTCGTATGTCGCCTAGCCTATCCATTCTCACACGCAGTGTCTGTATCAGTATTGTGTGTGTGTATCTGAGCCGTCTTTTTCCAAGGCTGGGTGCTACTTTGAGGCGGCTCACGGGAGGCGATAGCCATGCCTCCCCTTGCTTCTTCCGTGTCATTCCCTGACGGGTGGGAGGGGACCAACAGCACGCACGAAACCTACGGAACTGACGTCCTCGATAGTGCGGGTGGGTAGTGATGTGAGTGAGTCACCGTTTGCCTGACCCCATTCATTCACCGCGTCGAAACGCTCTGGTGCACACGGGAAGGGGCACCATGTATGGCTGCGGTGTGCGAATAGCTGAAAAACGAAAAGTGTCATAACACGATGTGGTTGTTTCTCCCACGAGGATATTGCTTCGCGTGCTTGTTCGCCGTTTCAGTTCCGTTGAGTTGATTAGTTTTTTTTTCTTCGGTATACACTCGATTTGCCCGTGTTTATTTTCCACATTTGTATCCCTCTTATTCAATCCATGAACAGCGAAGCACACACCAAAAACGGAAAGGCACCTGTCGACCGAAGCATGCTAGTCGACTCGCGCACGCCAATCTACAGTTAGGCACCCAGCGAGTGATACTCGACGGCAATGGGGCGAGCACCGACAGTTTCTCTGACACTCAGTCATGCACGCCTCTTGAAAAGTGTCCTGCGTGCGTGCCCTCCACGTACCTGTGTGTCGTTACCGGTGTCTACAAGGAGGTGTAGCGGGGTATGGTGTGCTCCGCTCAGACGCTCTGCCCTGAAGATGACATCCGCCCCGATCAGAAGATAGCGTACTGTTGGTGCATCCTTTGAAGCAAACAGGACAAGACGATGACGGTATGCATTGATCGACTGCACCTACTCACCTACATCCAGACACACATCCTCGCTTTCTCTCTCTCTCTCCGAAGTTTGCCGCGTCCGCCACTGTCTGTTCTCTCTGTTCTCTCATCATTCCCTGTTTGCCCTGGTTATTTGTTTTGCGGAAGGCCCGTGTGTGTACGGCACTTGAGCATCTAGGCAACCGCAAACGAACACGAAGTACGCAACCCGAGCAGAATTTCCGCAGATGCCGAGCGCACGTGTTGCTGGTGTCACCGACGGTGAGCCTCGTTGCGAGGGCAAAGGTGGACCGCTGCTTGAGCGGGCAATGACGCGTTCTATGCGACTGGGTGGATCGGCTTCTGTCGTCGATCCGCTCCTCTCACTACTTGCGGATCTCCATCGACTGGCGGAGCAGGTGCGAGATACACTGAGCCTTTTGGGCGTGGACGTCGAGGCGTTACCCGTGCCCTACCAACAGCCACGCTACGACCGCCACGCCGCGCACGCGCAGGCGCAGTCAGCTCCCTGTGCGTCACATGGATCGTCGTCCCCTGGAGAGGCGCCAGTGCTTCCGTCGTCGACCGACGCATTGCCACGAGCGAGCGCCGCCCCGCCAGCGCCGAACCCTTTGGCAACGTACTGTGCACTCGCCACCGCACTGGCGCAGAGGACGGATGACTCGCCTCGCGCCGCCGCCGTTACGTCTTCTCCCTGCGGCCCAGATGTGCAGGCGGGCATGGTGGAAGGCGTGTTGCACTGGCTTGACGACCACTTCGCACTGCCCAGCACGGCAGAGGCGGCGGCGTCCGTCTCGTCAAGCTCATCGACCACCCCAGGCTCATCGGTCGCGGTGGCTGACCACAGCCGCGCGCGCCGTCTCCTCGCGAACTGGGTCGCCTGCAGCGTGAATGGCAGCGGGACACCAGTGCTCGTGCAAAGTCACGACACGGTCGACGACGCCATCGACGATGCCGAACACGCGTCCTCCGCTGTCAACGCTCATCGAAAGCGACGCCGCCGCGAGTCCGTGGTGGCCTGCACGCACGCGTTTCCTGAGAAGACGCCCATCGCCGCGCCGGATGGGAAAGTCTGTGCGGGCGTGCGCTCGCAGGGCGTGTTCACACCGTCGGAGCTGGGCAGCGTGGTGCAACTCTGGGCACACTATCGACGTGGCCTCTTCATAGCCTCCCGCGAGGCGGGTGCGCTGCTGCATGCACTGTGCAGTCCCCGCCTGGGTGCGTCCCTGAGCACGCACAGCAAGTGGATTGAAACGACTGCCAAGGATAGGAAGAGGCCCTTCCACCTCCCATCGTGTGCTGGACTCACACGAAACTATGAGGAGATTCTGCATTGTCACGACTGCTTTGCCTCCTGCCAGCGCCCGGTCCGCGCTGCGTTTGTTGCTCTGGAGGCGTGCGTAGAAACACTGTGTGAGGAGGCTCTCGTCGTTGGTAAGAGGGATGCGCAGTTCTGGGCGCATGCACGCTGCTTCCAGGCGGAGTACGCGGCTCTGCACACCATCCGTACCCAGGTCGCGCGCATCATCGCGTCTGTCAGCCCTTGCCTTGAGGCACCACGCTGACGCTTGCCCCCGGTGCTTGCTACCCTGTTTTCGTTTTGTTTTGTTTCTTCTCCGCATCTACCTGCCTGGAATGATCGTCTACGAACTTGACGTGTAACGCCGACATTATCCCTTCTCTCTCTGTCTCTGTGCTGGCTTCCCTTCCCTCGCAGTCAAGTGCTCAATGGTGCCTGGTGGGCTGCTCGCGCCTATGAGCGCGCACAGGCCTGATTGGTTGTGACTCTTTATCCCGTCTCGTTACATCCACCACTACCTCTCCCCTCCTTTTCCAACTCCCCCTTTTCTCTCTCTCTCTTCTTGTTCTTGGCTCCACGCACCTGCATGCCTTGAACGGTAACGCGCCTCTGCACCTTGAAAGAAGGGACCAGTAGTACGCAGAATCATCCAGACCCCCACGTAGCCACACAACTGTGTTGCCACGGCTGCACCGACAAGACGAACAACAACAACAGCACGAAAAAAAAAAAAAAAAAGCTGCTTACCGCAGGACAGTCTGTGAGGCGTGTGTAATTGTGACCGATGGGACGCACCAACACGAAGAAGCTGGAGGCCCGCGAGGCTCGGCTGCGCACACTTCCCAAAACGGACAGACTAACCAAGTCGGCCCTGATCAAGAAAAAGGAAGGACGCATTCTGGATGCGGCTGAGAAGCACGCCCTCAAGATGACTTCTGAGCACGGCGAGATGCTTCGACTCTGGGAAAAGCTGCGCACGCTCGAGGACAAGAATAAGGAGGACGGGACGGATGAGCCTGCAGAGGGTAGCTCAGGCGCAGCGGGGTCGGTGGACAAGAAGACCGCGTACGAACACAAGTACCCCATTGTGGAGAAGCTGCTGCACTTGCTTGAGCCGAAGTTCGCGGCACTGGTGCGCACCCCTAGTGGTAGCCGTGTCGTGCAGTCCATGATTAAATATGGCTCTCCCAAACAGGTTGAAAAGCTGACGAAACTCATTTCCCGCGACTTCGCCGACCACGCCAAGGACGCGTACGCGCACTTTGTTGTCTGTGCCCTGATCCGCCACGCGTCGCACGAGCTGTACAAGTCACTCCTGGCACAAGTGGTGCCTGCTGTGCCGGTTCTCATCTCGCACAAATTTGGTATCGAGGTGATTCACGCGACCTACAGCAGTCGATGGGCCTCTTCTCTCGACTGCAACCTCCTCTTGCTCTCCATCTTCAAGGATAACGTGGCTGTGATGAAGAGGTGGGAGGGCTACCCGGTGTTCGAGGACGTCATCGCGGGCAACGCGTCACTCAAAAAGCGCCTGCTAACGCGTCTCTTCGACCTTGGTGACAAGTTAGTGTCTCAGAAGGAGGCGGTGGAGTTTCCGTTCGTGCAGCGACTCCTCTACGCGTTTATTCGTCACGGCACCCGCGAAGAGGTGAGTGAGCTTTGCGACACGCTGCGACCACATCTGGCGAAGATCTGTCACGGCCGCGAGGGGGCCGTGCTCACGAGCCTGTCGTTCTCACTGACGGAGCCAAAGAAGCGCAAAGAGGTGCTGCGTGGCTTCAATGACATTCTCGGCGAGCTCACCACCAGCAAGTACGGGGCGCCCGTTGTGGCTCGTCTGCTTGATCTGCTGTATGACCCGCAGATGCAAAGCAAGTACGTGGTCACCGACCTCGCTGGTCACATCGCGCAGGTGGTGAACAGCCCGTACGGCTACCTCATTCTCATGCACCTCCTCACGCCGACCCAGGTGCGGAAAGACAAGTTCATGCTGCCGAACTGGCAGGCACACAACTTGTTCAGTGTGGAGAACACGGAGTGGAATCACCACACGTGGCTCACAAGCGACTACAAGCCTGAGGTGGTCGAGATCTGCAGCAAGCCAGCCATGACATCGCACCTGATGGCCCTCCCTCCCTTGACACGTGCTTTTATGCAATTAGTGACGGACCCGGAGAAGCTGGCCAAGGTAAGCCGCCACCACGTGAAGCTTCTCGCGCGGGAGATGCTTCTCGTTGACGCCACGATGCCCATGTACAAGGCCGCACTCGCACTGACACAGGCAGACAGGAAAACGCTCGAGGCGCTGGCGCCAGCGGCCGGCGAGGGGGAGAAGCGTGGGCGTGACGACACCGAAGCCAAGGACGAAGCATCCCCGGCCTCTCCCGCGAAGAAAAAGGCTCGGAAAGCGTCGTCAGAGTCATCTCCTGCGGCCCACACGGGGAAGCCCCTCAAGGCCAAGACAGCCGTGCACAAGAAGCAGAAAGCGGGAAAGAAGTAGTAGATATACCGTTTCCGCCTTTTTCCGTCCCTCTGCGATGACCGATCCAATCAACGATTAACAAGCAAACAAGAATGACAAAGCAGCACCAACAACGTCAACACCATTGACACTTCTCCACCGATGAGGGTCCAACGTGTGGCACGGGGTCACGTGTATGTATGACCACCTGGCCGATGTAGTACGCGTGCGTACAGGTTTCGTCGTGCAGCAGACGGCTGACGGAGCCTTGTTCATACGTTCCCATCCGCACAATTAGTATCACGCCACACGAGATGCACTTTACTACGAATACTCAAAAGTGGTGGACTGAGCATGTGTGTAGCGGTCTCTCTTTCTCTGTGTCGAAGTGTCGTTATGGGCGTGACGTTGACATTTATTCGTTGTTGCCACCAATCCTAAACACGCTAGGCGAGCGATTAACCGTAACTACCATAACGAGAAGGCCAATCCTCCCCCTTTTTTTTTCTTTCTTCTCTCACATTTCCACAAACAGTGAGAAGCCAACCCCCGCCCACCTCCCTCCCTCCCATGCAGACACTGTACTGCGCATGTGGCCAACGAGAACAACAGCGTGGTGCGCAGCTGGAGGTGCATCACGAGAGGCAGCGCGTACCCAGGTATCGCCCTATCCTATTCGCTCTCCCCGTTTCGAAACCGCCATGAAAACACGTGCCGCATGACGCCTCTAGTCTCAACCAAAAGCCGCGCACCCCGCAGGCGGCATCACGGCGAAGTAAGAGGGCGTTCTTCCTATTTTGTATTCGCCTTTTGCGTTGCTGACCGTCACTCTCGCTCCTCTCCCCTGCTTCTCACTCCCTGCTCTGAATTTCTCCCTACCACTTGCTGCATTTGGTACTTCCGTCGAGGAGATACTCGACTCCTCCCCCTTTTTTTTTTGAAACTTTTTCACCCTTCCTGACCGCCTTTTCTCCCGGCCAGTGAACGCGGGCTTACAAAACGACTTTTATTCCTCTTCGTATCGTTTCCATTCCTCTCAGCGCACATGTCGTCCAAGATGCTGCGCCTGCTATTCGTCGGCGCGCCGGGTGTGGGGAAAGGCACCTACTCCTCACGCGCTGCGACAACTCTCGGTGTCACGGCCATCTCGAGCGGCGATCTTCTGCGAAATGAGGTCGCTGCAGGCACGGCGACTGGCAAAAAGGTCAAGGATATGATTGAAAAAGGTGTCTTTGTACCCGATGCGGTCGTCACACAGCTGGTGGCCCAGCGGCTGGCCAGTCTGGACACGCCGGCTGGGTACATCCTCGATGGGTATCCTCGCACTCTCAAGCAGGCGCAGGATCTCTGGAGCGGGGACCAGGTGAAGATCGATCACGTCATCAACCTCACACAGCCACGCAACGTGATTATCGCGAAGCTCTCGTCACGCCGCATGTGCCCCAAGTGTGGCTTTGTGTACAACGCTGCTAAGATTGATGAGGGCGGCATCAAGATGGACCCACTCATGCCCAAGGTGGAAGGTGTCTGCGACAAGTGTGCTTGCACGGAGCCCCTCGTGACACGAAAGGACGACCAGCTCGACGTGGTCGTGAAGCGCCAGGATGAATACGAGGCGACCGCTGAGCCGATGCTAGGCTTCTATCGTGAGAAGGGCATCCTCCACGACTTTGCTGTTCTAGGGGGGACCAAGGTGTATCTTCCCAAGCTGATCGACCTCATTCGCACGCTGTAAACACTGCACGGCGAGCGCGGGAAGCGGTTTACTCGGTAGCTTTCTTTTCATTCGCGCTTATCGTGAATGGAACAGACAAACGCGAGCATCAGTACCTCGCACTCCCGCCTTGGCTTTGCACCTCTTCCTTCCCTCTCGTCTGACCTCATCGGCAGAGAAACATCGCTGGTCGCTGTGGAGCGCGACGGCTTGCTACGAGACGTGCCCCGCCTCACGTGGGTGCGAGGAGGCGTTGAGCGCCTGGCCACAGGAACGTGAGGCGGAAGGCAAACGCAAAACGGGTGCGGGAGAGCGTAGAGACGGTGCGGGGCGTTGCCCAGTGGCGTGATGAGACGGCTGATCCCTCTCACTCTCTATCCTTTTCTTTTACATGTGTGTTATCGAGAATACAAAACAACTAGTCGAACCGCGCACGGAACACACTGAGATTAGAGAGGGGGAAAAACATTGTACTGAGTAGAGGTCATTCCGTCGCTGTGTGCACGGAAACGGCGTCTTGTGGTGTTTGTTTTTCTTTTTGCGAAACGTGACGATAAGAATTCGGCTCTCGTCGTTCGCCCTCGTTCGCTCTCCTGCTACGACGCAACTAGCCCCGACTCTCGCGATGCAGGCTTCACCGCACACGCTTGAAACCGCCACTGTTTTTTCCTCGAATCCTCAACGCTCTATCTTTCCTACGCAACGCACGTCCACTCTGAAATGAAAAGTAAGAAGGTAAACCCATAAATAGAATCAAACATCTGCTGCCGCGCCGCTCATTCCCCCCTCCGTGCGACCTCTTCTACCACCACAGACATCGTTTCTCGCCCTGCTTCACCGGAAATGCCTCCTCGTGGAAAGAGCTCGAAGTCAGCCTCCCGCTCGCGTTCTCGCTCGAGTTCGCGGACGGCGTCACCACGCCCGTCTGGAACACGCGCTAGCAAGGTGGTGGACGACACCCACGGCATGTCCATGCCGGCCCCCGACCCGGCCGCTGTGCAGCGCCTAATCGATGAGGCTCTTGCACGCGCTCACTCGGGCCACCAGGGTGGTGCGCAGCCTACCGCGTACCACACGCAGCCCCGTCGCAACGTCTTCGGGGCCATCTGGCATTTCTTCTTCGGCAACGGCAACGTGGTGTTTACCCCCACGATGTCGACCAAACTCAGTGACCTTGTTGGTATCTTCCTCGTCACCTTGTTTGTGATCTACTTCAGCGTTGCCGGGTACCTGTTCTACCGCGAGGTGGAGAAGCACCTGAACCATTAGGCGTCACAGACTCTTGTGCACACGCCTACCGCAGGAAGTACAACCAACACATTTCCGTGGCGGCACGCGATAGACAGATCCTGTTCATTTTTTCCCCAATCCCGTTTTTAGTTAAACCGTGTACCTTGACAAGTGTGCCCCGGCTTTTTGTTTTGGTTGAATGTTTGAGTCAACCGCGTGACCACTGCGCGCACATCAATGAAAGGAAGAAAGAACACAATCGAATCTCAAAAACACAAAGTGCACCTCCTCTGCGGAGCCAACTGAACGTGCCAGCTAGCCGTCCAGTGTCGCCATCGTGACCCGGGGGAGCAGCCGAGATGCGCGCTGCTCGTCTGGTTGCAACCGCATGGTTAGAGTGGAAGCGACCCCCCCCCCCACACACACACATACCCAAGGAGAGAGAGAAACAGGCACAACGCGGCGTTGTACCCATCTCGTAGCAGCAGATCATGAACGCTGCGACACCTATCTTCACACCGATGCGGACAGGTGTGTTTCGAGGTCACGCCTTGGCTTAGATGCGTCTTTGCGCGTTGGTCATCGTGCCCAACCCGCGCATGACGGAGCCATCTCACGCACTCACGTTCGACATCTGACCCACCATCCACACACTGCCCCCTCTCTTCCTCTGGCCTTTTTCGTTCCCTGTGGCTCTTCGGAATCGTTTGTAACGGAACGCCGTGCCGCAGCAAAACGCATCAGTGCCTGTTTGAGCAACGACCACAGTCGCCTTTCCCTGTCTCAAACTGCACGCATTTTTACGGTCATTACTTACTTTACCATCACCGCGCGTCGCACGCCTCTTTGACACAACAACTGTCTCTTCTCGCACGCACGTGTAAGCTGAGCTGCCACCGATCACCATGTCTAAGCAACCCTCAACAAAGCGGAACGAATCCGCGCCGTCCCTCATCAACAAATGTGTTGGCAACGCTCCGGTCCTGTACTCGAAGTCGGCCACTGATCGTCTCACCGATGTCGCAGGTACTTTTCTCGTGATGTGTCTCGCCATTTACTTCACCTGCGCAGGCTACTTCTTCTACCGCGAGTGTGCCCTGGCTGGCACAAAGTAACGACGCAAGAACAGGAGAATCTCGCTTCCAGCATGTGGTTAGAGGGTTGTGCCGACAGGAGATTGACTTCTCTCTTACACACAACAACAACAAAAAGCACACTCACCACCAATCAAAAGAAAAGAGGAGATGAGAAGCTGATTGAAAAAAAGAAGAAGAAGGAGAACGTTCCAAAGTGAAGCACTGCCAATGATACCACACGTGTACGCGCTCCATACCGCAGATCCTTTGTGCTAGCTCTGCTATTTCTCTTTTGAACGTTCGCACGGACTTCTTTCTTTGTTTCGATCTTCTTTTCCGTCCCTTTCGCTGTCTTTGTTTTTTTGTTCTTTTTTGTTTGTTTGTCGTTGTCTTGTTGAGCTGGTTCGATAAATATGGACCCGATTGCCAACGCAGTCTGCGTTCGCGTGCTCCCTCCGATGACAATGACAAGCCATCGACAATCGAAGCATCACAAGAAGAGTTGAATAACTCCGCTTTCGCGCGTCGTACCGCAACTCCATGGAGCGAACACATGAGGAGGCACTTCTGACAATTGCGGCGAGACGATCACATGATCAGCTCTCGCTTTGCACGTGGAAGTGGTTGGTGAGCTGTGGCCTCTCATGAACGCTCTCTTGTCAATATGACTCATCGCATTATGCGTAACGTGTGCATCGCCCTTCTGCTTTGTGCCTGTCACTGATATGCCCGTACACCTCTTCGGTTTCCGCACGCACTCGAGGACCCCAGAATCACCAACTCGAACGTGCTCCACGGCTCTCTTCGCTGCTTTCATTTTCATTTCTTTCTTCGCTCCACTCTATGTTTCTATTCTCCTCCATGCACCGATGCCGTGCTCTTCGTAAAAGCAAAAAACGCACCTCTTTTTTTTTTTTTTTGCGGCACTTGAGCTCCTCTGGTCGGTCAGCCAATCCAAACAGCACATACCAACACCAACAATACTCTTATCGGCACAGCAGAGCAGCGAAGATACCCATTTCGCCCTCTCTCCCATACTGCATCCGTGTTGTGACTGAACGCAACCATTTTCCAACTCACTCGGCTATTCTTGTGTGCACGTGGACCTCCTCCCGTGTCCGCAACAGCATCTTTTCACGAGATCGCCAATCTGCCCATTGACGTTATTCGAGCGCGATTGCAGCGACAGCAGCAGCTACAACGTCTCATGCCTTCCACCAAGCAGTCGCACCACTACCAATCGCACCACCGCGGCACCCGTGAGGTGCCGTTCGGTGAGGTGATCGGCATCACGCCGGCCGGTGTGCCTGTCATGTCCAACGGCGAAGAGACGCACTTCAGTGATGCGGAGTCGATTGCCGCAGCGCGTGAGAGTCTCTCTAGCTTCGACCGGAACAACGACCGGGCGAACCGCCCCTACACCAACTTGGGCGTGCAGTGGCAGTGCGTGGAGTTTGTTCGTCGGTATGTTGCCTCGGTGAAGGGCGTGTGGATGAAGTCTGTGCCGACGGCAGAGGACTTGTGGACAACAGATCCGCTTTTCGTCAAAATCGGCGGCGGCGAAGCCGTGCCCTTCAAGCGGATTCTCAATGGCACCACTGCCGCGCCCCCCGCATCGGGCGATATCGTTGTCTGGCAATCCGGCGAGGCTGTGCCGTTCGGTCACGCAGCCATCGTGACCGAAGTGGTCGCGCCAAGTGCTGAGGGCGGCGAGCGGCGCGTGCGCCTTGCGGAGCAGAACCAAGGCTTTGAGGAGTTCCCCGAGGAGAGCCCCTTCAGCCGTGAGCTGGTGCTACGCACCAAACCCGACGGCACGCTCGAGCTCGTCGACGAGGACCCCGTGTTGGGATGGATGACTATCGATGCGGCAGACTATGACTTTGTCGCGAACAACGTGCCTGACCACTATCGCATCATCACTGGCCCCGGCACCATTGAGCGACATGCTGTAGAGAAAAAGGTGACTCTGCCGTGGCTTGATGTGAGCGATAAGTGCGACTATCATCTAAAGCACTCGCTGATCCAGCACGGCGCTGTGGAAGACTGCGATGCGACCGCAAGCGAGAGCGATGTGCCCGGCGCTTTTTACTTCCTGGACTACAACATGTGGTCGCGTGTGAGCCGCGCAGCCGCCTCGCTGCACGCGATCGCCATCGCAGCGACGTCGCAGATCCTCGCTGACCCCGATGCGCCACACCTGCTTGAGCGCTACTTTGGCGTTCCACCAGACATTCAGCCGCTTCTGCGTCGCGCCTGGGAGCTGACACCTCCAATGGGTGGACGATTCGACTTTGGCTATGATGGCCAGCGTGTGGTCATGCTAGAGTACAACTGTGACTCCTCCGCCGCGCTGCTCGAGTGCTGCGACACGCAAGAAAAGATGGCACAAGTGTACAAGGTCACGCAGGGCCACTCGACCGGCTCCTTCCTGGGCGGCAAGTGCGTGAGTTACTTCGCGCGACTGCTCACCAACGAAAAAGCGTGCCCAAAACATCGACTCATTCACTTCATGATCGATGACGACGACGAGGAGCGTTACACCGCGCTGTGCATGGCTCGCTTCGCTGAGAAGGCTGGCTTCCGGACAAAGCTGTGCGTCAAGCTGGAGGGCTTTCAGTTCGGCAGCAAGTCGCCTGTCCACGCTGCGCCACAGACCATTCGCAGCAGCCATAGAACGATTCTCGATCGCGACGGCGATGAGGTGCTTCTGGTGTGGAAGACGTGGTCATGGGACACAGTGCTGCACCAATACGCCGCGCAGAAGGAGAATGGCCAGACGAGCGAGACGCCCACCCTTTCTGACATTCTCCTCAACAACCATGTGCGCGTGTTGGAGCCGTTGTGGAAGGCCATCACCGGCAGCAAAGCTATTCTCCCGTTCATGCACGCGCTCGCGCCCGACCACGAGAACATGCTGCTCGCTTCCTTCTCGCAAACCCAGGAAATCATTTCGCACCATTACCTCTCGAAGCCCGTCAACGGCCGTGCGGGACAGAATATCACCATGTTTGACCCCGTCACTGACGAGCGCAAGCTCAGTGAGGCACCAAAGCTGCCGTCGGCCGGCTCGCTGCGAGACTCCGTCAACCCTTCTTTTGCCGACATCACGGCTGCTTTCGCGCAGTCTGTTGACAAGGCGAACGAGTGCTCGGCTGGAAGGTTCTTTGATTCCGTCGTGGTCTACCAACGTCGACTCTTCCTCAAGAAGTTCGAGGGCAAATACTTCCCTATATTCTGCGGCTGGATGATTGGCGACGAGTTTGGTGGCGTCGTCGTTCGTGAGGACACGTCCAAGATTACAAAGCTTGGCAGCATGGTGGTCCCCGCGCGTGTGGTGCGCCGCAACGAGTCTCTTGGACGTGACATTGATCGGCACTCAGGTGAGGAGGAGACGTAGACGTATGCACATATGGTCAATTGGACATGGACGGGGAAGCAAATTCGAGGCGGCTCTTCGCTCTTGTCATGGATGTGACAGATGACGAGGCCCACACTAGGGCATCGAAAGCGTTTTCTTTTTCCCTCGGACATGTATGGCTCCTCTGTTTTTTTTTCTTATTTGGTTGATATTTTTGCGGAAAAAATATTATTTCTCCCTTCCTTGTTCTTATTCTCCCAACGCGCGCTGGTACCTCGGCTGTCCTCCTGCACCGCGATTGTTTCATCATGTGGGCGATAGCCGGGAAAACGAATCCATCACTACCACACGAACAGACGCCCGTGTACACAACATGAATCCACACACTTTATTTTCTCTTGCTGGCTGTCTTCTCTCTTGCTGAAGCTGATGAAGAGCAACGCGGAGACGAACATATTAAAAACATTTTGCCAGAAGCATAAGCAACAGACAAAAGAGGCCGATTGAGAGCTCTACAGAAAGGAGACTGAAGGGCGGAGTATCGCACGCGACGGCAAGCACATCTCTTTTCCTCGGATGGCCCACTCAGCCCACCTAGTGGTATTCTTATACACCCGCCACCCGTACAACACCTGTGGACAACCCCCCTCCAAAAAACAACTACAACAAGAACGACAGAGGAGCACAACTCCGGCACCAACGGTATCTCGAATAGCTTCCAGCGCCTCTGATCGGAAAGCAGACAGCTTGCAGTACCAAAGATTTTTGTCGAAGCGGATTTGTTACCGAGTTGTATTGGTGACGCGCGCGAAGTAAGATGAGTGACTCACGCGTGATCTTCGTGGTGCGAACGCGCGCTGTGCGCATGCTCTGGTCCACTCGCAGCTCAAGCTGAAGTTGAAGCGTGCGCAGTGGCTCTCCACGTTTATGCATGCATCGCTTTCGCACATCCATTCGCCTTTCAACTCGCACGCACTGCTCTCTCTCCTTCTCCCTCTCACAATCCAATTTCTTCTCCTGTCCGTGAGGCTGCAGAAGGTGATGACGGTTTGCATTGAGTGCCGAAAGCCTGTGAGGCGGCTCATTAATCCAGACACCCGCACTGTTGAGAGATGCCCACATTGTGATCGCTCGTGCGATACGTATCTTGAGTTTAGCCCCATCCAGCTGTGGATAGACGTTGCGCTTCTGCAGAGTGGCGCCTGGCTTCATATCCTGTTCAACGAGCTGTGGTACATCCCAACATGCCTGCTGCTTTGGTTGATGTGCTGTCTGCTGGACGCCGTCGTGGCGTTCTGCACAACAGACAGCCCTGATGCCTCCGTCGCGATGGCCATGCACTGTAATGAGTCAGGGTCTATCCAAGTGGTGAGCATGACACAAAACACAGACGTGCAGTCCGTCATTGTGCTTATTTCGGAAACATTGCCGCGCTTCTTCTTTTTCGCTGTTGGTGAGATGAGCCTTCTGATGTCCGTGAGTGTATGGATGGGCAGTCGGTTCCGCCCAGCGGGTAGTGATTACACGCGTGTGCTGAAGAGTTGGGCAAGAGCTGTGGTCATCGCAGAACACACGAAGCTGCTTTACATACCCTTCTTCGTGTGGGTCATGCCTTCACGTTTACTCGTGGTTGTCGACGCTGTCTTCTTCATCTTTTTGCTTCGAGGCTTCCAGCTCCTGACCACTGGCCAGCCTCGCTACTGCGCATTACTAGGCCTGAGCGCGTGTCTCTGTGCACGGTTTGCCTATCGCCACTTCACGCAGTGGAACAGTCAACTGACCTGTGTTTAGACGGTAGAACGCGACTCAATGACGCGAGCGTCTATGCCGTCTATTTCCTTGTCGAGAAGGAAGGTGGTAGGAGAAAGGCAAGCGTGAAGATCTTCCCATGGTCGCTACGACGCCGAGCGAAGCACCAGAGAGGACTGCCAGTCTGCTGCAGGATACCAGTGGGTATCTCTCCTTCTCAAGCTGTCAATGGTCTTCACGATCGTAGGGGTCGCGCTTTGTTGACCACCCTCTATCCTTGTTCTTCCACCGTTTCCGTCTCTCACACAAAAACATCGGGCCGTACAAAAGCAAACCATATCGACTATACCGCATCACCATCCGCACCGACCGCCATTACCCCATGTAGTGGTGGGGTAAAAGAGAACAGAAAAAGAAGAGAAACCTCACTCTTGCAGACTGAGAAGGGATTTCATGAAGGTGCCATCATGGTGCCCCTTCATCCACGGGCGTTGTCCACCGCAGTGTGGTCTCTCTCTCTCACTCATTCACGCTCGCACCCCCCTCCCCCTTTTTTCCCCGCCCCTGCGCTCTTCAACGCGGTCACTCCATCCTGGCGATGTCGGTGTCGAATGATTCGAGAAATCCAAGCATTTACTCTTTAGAGCCCCAACTATTGTCATTTTGCTAAGAGCGAGTGACCGCCACTTGAAGACGATCGCCTCGCAAACAAGAAGACTTGTCAGCAACGTACGAGCCAACAGCTTTTTGTTATTTCCTGCCTTTCTTTTGAGTTTGACACTTCGTTGTTCATCGCGTTCATAACGTGTGATCAGCGCGCAAACCATGGAGGCAACCATCGCCGTGTGCATCCACGATATGCAGTCGGGCTCAGGCCTGGCACGAGCGATCAAGTCGTCTGGTAACACAGTCGCCTACACGGCTCCGGCGGAACTGCGCGACGCTGGCTTTCCGCACAACGAGGCCAACTTCACCGTCGATGCCGTGTACGATAACCCCAACGCCTCGAAGGTGGCGCAGAAGTCCATGGCCACCGCTGCAAACGACTTTGTCAAGAATCGTCAGAATCTTGTGGTCTTTGGCTTTGGCGTCCGCTCCACCCCCAAGCGGCAGCTCATGTTCGGCAGCAAGTCAGACGACGGCTTTGCGGCCAAGATCATCTCTGACGTTGTTTCGTCCGACAAGGGCGTCTTCACCATTTCCTGCTACGTGCTCGGCCAGACGGAGCATCTGGTGGATCTTGTGAACGCCGAGAACGAGCTTGGTATTGTGGTTGAGTCCGTCAAGGAGGGCCCTCGCGTGCGCATGGTGGAACGCGCCAAGGTGGCGTCGTCCTCCGACGTCAAGAACGTCTTCAAGAAGATTGCGCAGAACTACAGCACCGTGTTCGCCGACGTGCTGCCAGAGAAGCAGCCCACCCCGGAGCTCGAGGCGATGCCACCGTACAACGGTGACACCATTATGTTGCAGCTCTTCCGGTACGAAGACGAGCAGGCGATGAGCAACTACGAGGAAAGCAACTCGATGACCTTCATCGCCCTCGGTGACTCGGAGCGTCCCGTGCTATGCGGCGTGGACGCGGCGCAGGTCGGCATGTACGAGAAGACGCACCGCGTCCTGCTCTCTGCAGCGGGCATCGTCTCGAGCATCAAGTGCAGCCGTCTGCGTGTACCTTTCGGCAAGTCCAAGATGAGTCAGCTGCTGCGCCGCTGCTACAACGCCGAGAAGGGTTACGAGCGCGGTGCGAAGAACGGTGCGACGGTCACGCACATGCTCATCCACTGCTTCTCTGACGGCAAGTGGGCGGAGGAGACGTTTCACGGCTTGTCGATGGCGAAGCGCATCACCAACACGCTGGGCTCCTCGAGCATCGGCTCCATGCTGCGCGACCTCGCCGTGGAGAAGTGGCGCCTTGACCAGGACGTGACAGAGCTGCGCGATGAAATGGTGATTGCCAAGACCGTTTACGATTACAAGCCATGCATCTGCGAATCGACCAAGCAGATCCCCAACGTCCGTGAGGAGGAGCAGAAGCGCCTTGACGCCATTGAGGCGAAGCGAGAGGAGGCTCGGGAGAAGCAGCAGGAGCTGATCCGCAAGAAGGCGAAGGACGATGCACAGAAACTCATTAAGCAGCAAGAGGCGAACAGCGGCACGACGCTCGCGGAGCTCGAGAGGACGTTGGCGCAGAAGAAGAAGGAGAACGAGAGGTTGCAGGCCGACCGCGACGACCGAACCCGCGAGTACGAGCAAACGCTTGAGCGCACCCGCCAGAAGAAGGAGACGGAAGAGGCCGCGGCCGAGAAGCTCAAGGAGGAGATGTCCCAGGTTGAGGAGGAGCTGGCGACCCGCCGCGAGGCCATTCTGGTCAAACAGAGGCAGCTCGAGATGGCGAAGCTCGATAAGCAGAAGGGCCGCGACGCGATTCTCAAGGAGCGTGACGCCGTCCTGGCGGCTCGCAAGAACGTCATGGGTGAACGCCGCCGTCAGCGCGAACAGTGGATTAAGCAGATCAAGGACATCAACACGAAGGTGATGGATCAAATCAAGGCCATGGAGGATGAACGGAAGCAGAACGGCGAACAGGTCTCCGCGAAGGAGGAGGCAGCTGAGAAGGCTGTTGTGGAGGATATCAAGACCATCGAGGAGTACTTGCCCAAACTCATCTCCCTCGAGGACACACCTGTGAACCCCGACGAGACCGAGAGCATCCGCCGCCAGTTCGACGAAGTTTTCGCGCAGGAGAAGCAGAGCTACATGCAAAAGATTGAGGAGGAGAAGGCACGTAAGGAGAAGCTGGAGAAGGGCCTGGAAGCTTACCGGAACCGCGTGCTCGAATTCGCACAGGCCAAGAAGAAGGAGAACATGCAGGAGGCTGTGAAGAAGCAGAACCACCTGAGCAACCTCCTGGACCAGGTGCTGACCTACCTGCGCAGCGGCGTCAAGATGACGAAGATCTCCAGCAAAGGCAACATCCGCCGCCGCTTTTACTTCATGTCCGATGACGGTAAGCGCATTCACTCTTGTGAGCTGGACAACCAGGGTGCGCCGATCAACCGCCGCAAGCCCCCCGTCACGATCTGGTTGAAGGACATCAAGAAGGTCGTGCTGGGCGTGTACACCAGCAATTTTGTTGCCTTCAGCTCCGAGGAGCGCCTTGCCAAGACCCGTGTCGAGGCTGTGACGGACAACGGTACGTTCCGCCATGATCCGACGCAGGGCATCACACCTGCTAATATTGGTTCTTACAACTACCGCTCGTTCGGTATTATCCTGCGCGGTGGAAAGAGTCTTGAGGTCGTGTGCGATTCTGACGCCGACTGCGAGGCTTGGACGGTCGGCCTCAAGCGCCTGTTGGACATCAAGGTGGATGTGGAGAAGGAGACGGAGCGTCGCCTCGACCCCGGCCGTAACCCTGAAGCTGCCAACCCTGACCAAGCCGAGCTGAAGTACGGCGGCACCCTCGACATCCGGAATATGCGTGGCTTTGTGTCCCTGTCCGCGGAGGAGGCCGTCCTGTGCAGCGAATGGCACGTGCCGCCCGCGCTGTTCCTCCGTGTCAAGCAGGAAATGTCTGAGAAGGCACAAACCGGCGCAGTGACGACATACGACGTGCGCGTGTGCTCTGGTATGGACCTCGTCCGCTCCTGCTACGTGTACGATTTTCTGGTTAAGAAGCGTATCGTGCCGCTGCCCGTCTGAGAGCGCGAGCAGCAACTGTAGAGATTCGGCAAGGAATGAGAAAGAACTAGAGTACCGCGATACATACATATATACATATATATATTGATATGCGTCAAGACAAGTAAAGTCAAAGAAGCGCAGCAGCTGCTGCAAGTGGACGACAGGAGAACAAGTGTTACGCACGGCAAACAGCCATCAAATACCAGCTGCTTTGAGGAAAAATGAATTCAAAAAAAAAAAAAAAAGAAATGAATGAAAAAGAGTGAGAACAACATGGAGTGTCCATCTTGTTCTTTGGTCTCGTGTGCGCTCTCACCTTTTTTGTTTTTGTTTTTTACTGCTTTCCTCGCGTGTGCGCCTCTCTATTCGACCTGCGCTTACAATCGTCTTTTTTAGCCGCTTCCGCGTCGCTTCATTCACTTGTCCGTTTCTTTTGTTCTTTCTCTTCACCCGCCACTTATGTTTCGACTTTTTCCTTGTTTTATCTTTGTTTTCTCCTTTTCTTTTTGTTTCCTTCTGTTTATCGTCTTGTCTCCCAAAAGCACGTGGTCACACGCGTGATCGCAGACGATCCATTCATAGTAGAGCGTCTTTTCGCTCCTTCTTTCTCTCCTTTTTTACCTTTGGTTGTTTGTTCATGTCTCTTTGTCCTCGCGCAGACAGAGATGGCCACAGCGTACGCACGCGGCGGGTCGGCTCCGCGAGGAGGAAAGTGACGAGCCATTGTGTGATTGGTCGCATAGCACCAGTGATGGAGATGCGCTATGCGGTCAGCACGATTCTGGTGACCATGCTCTAGTCCCCCACCCTCTACCTGCGAAGAGCGCGCCGCTGCTGTCTTTAAGCGACTCCACAAGGATACCTCCATTTACCGACGTTTTCTCTACCACACACTCTCACTCCTCGTCTCGCGTCCATCCTCTCTTTCGCTTTGGTTTATTCGCCTTTGTGTGTTGTCACCACTTCTTGACACACCAACTGTTGTGTCGTCCGTGCTTCACCAGCGTGTTGTGACGTACTATCTTCACCTCGTTTTAATCACTTCTCCCATCGTTCCCATCGTTCCCATTGTCTTCACTTGTCTTGATCCCGCACACATACGCCATGAAGGAAGATCAGCGGAACCGCGTCATTGTGGGTACCGTCACGTGTGGCACCGCAGCCGTCGTTGTCGCCGTCATTGTGATTCTAGCCTGGCGCTACGGCTGTTACGCTGTCGTATGCTGCAAGTGCTGCGCGGGGGGACCTCTCTACGAGACAGGCGCGGACGAAGATGCCGTGGCATCGGCGTACCCCCGCCGCTCTTTTGGCACCAACATGTTGAAAGGAGACGCTTTGGAAGACACTGTGCACAGGGAGGAAGAAGTCGGCGCGCACGCCGCGGTTCAAGTGACATCTGAAGTATCGCTTAACCCTCCGTTTCCTCAGCCTTCACAGAAGCGCATGATCTAGTCGATCGTTCATGTCTTTGTGATGCTGCGGACCCAATCCTGTGCGGTAGCGTGCGTAGCGCCCACACACGCGCGGGCGTGCACCACCCTCCACCCAAGGGTACCCCCTCTCCCGTCGCGATTGTGTGACGACACTCTGCGTGACTGCTCGATCAAATCCACAACATCAAAAGAAAAACTATCAACTAACACACACACACACACCGTGTTGCCAAACTGCCCTTTTTTTTCCCCTTCTCTTTGTATGTAAACTTTTTTTTTTGGTTTTCTGTTCATTTCCATTTTCTCCTCGGCTTCCTTTTCCCATCGTTTTTTTTTTTTTCTCTCGTCTGGATGTGTGCGCACACCTCTGCCCTTTGCCCCATCTAATTTCCTTTTTTTTTTCTGGTTTCTCTCTTTTCTCGCTGCCAACTTTGAGCATGGTATATTGCCACCCGTGTAGTACAAATGACACCTGCTCAACTGTGAGGTCTTCGTTTGCCCTTGTTCGCGCACCCACGGGTACAGGTACGGTTGAGTACCTCATTTTTTTTTTTTCCCGATCCGGGGCATCTCTTCACTTTTGCCACACGTTCGTTTTCTTTACTTTTACTCGCCAGCTATACTTCTGTAGTGCAGGCTCTGGCACAACGCACGCATTCACTGACACAGTGATGGCCAACCAGAAGCGCAAGACCCGCGCCAATATCTGGTTTTGTTTGTCTGTTGACTCTTTCCCTTTTTCCCTGCCTGTCACGAGTCGAGGTCGAGTTGTTGAAAAGGGTCACAACAGACAGTGGACGGATGCCATTCGTGTGTCCCTCCCTGAGGAAGAAGAAAAAGAAGAATACGAAAGACAACAAACAACAGATAACAGACAGAGAGACAATAACTGCCGCACACAGAATGCGGAAACAATAACAGCAAAAGCAGTAATGGGCGCGGGGGGGGGGGGGAAACAGCTTGATTATGCGTCAAACGTCCTTTCTTTGGACCAAAGAGAACTGCACAATGTTCGCATTGTAGGCAGTGACGTGGCCTCGCACACCTTGCCAACTTTTTTAATTCGTTTCCTCACACAGTGCGTGTGGATGCGGGTGTGTGGGCGACATACTCTATTTTTTTCTCGCCCCTTTTCCCTTCCATCTCTGTTCTACCTGCAGCTTCACTCGAATACGATTGTGCATAGACCCACTGAGTTTTTCCCGTGGTGCGTCGGCCCCCATTCCCCTCGGTCAAGTTGACGCCACGTGTGCGTTGATCCCCTGTAGCAAAGCATTACGCATCTCTTCACCTCATTTTCGCCCCAGGAAGGCGATCTCATTTTGCCCGTCGTGCGTCCTAACAGAATTGTCCTCGAGGCCACGTAGCAAGGCGAGAGCCGAGAGCGGCCTCACTCCGAACGCACACACACAAATGTGGTGCATGCAACGGTACAACTCTCTTCGTGTGCAGTAGATGGTGCGATCGGGTGAGCTTAGCGATCATTCACACACACACACACACACACACACACACACACGCTTGCGAAAGCAAGCCGATCGCTGTGTAGCGGACCGCGTTGTGCCAACCGTTGTCATTCGCTCTCCTTTACAGCACTGGCTGGCACAGAGCTCGCTTGTGTCGGTACCTCTCTCTGCCACAACGCGGTGTTCACACGGGTACTGCACACGTTTGTGCGCGTACGATTGCCATCTAAGCACTCGCTCCACGATAATCTCATTCCCCATAGCGCCCCTATCCTTTTCTTGTGTTTGACTATCAACACCTTGTGCCAACACACATGCACACACACGTCTCTAAATGCCTTCGCAAGCTTCTGAGACCGGACGTACAATTGTGCATATAGCTAGCTTCCTCTCCTGTACGTATATTCTCTTGTCGCGACCGCACTTTCTTTGTCACCGTTATCATTCGCGAGCTTCGGACAAAGTGCCGCACCTGACAAACGCGTAGTTCAACCTAACCTGAGTGTCATACTTCTTGGAAAATCGCATTCATCCGCCATAGAATGGGTCAGTCCGCTTCGATCGAAACACCCTCTACCGTGTCGCAGCCGCAGCTGTCGAACGTGCTGCCGGGTGACGGTGCGGCGAGCATGCGTGTGCAGTGCCTTGAGATTTCGAACGGCACGTTGGAGAAGCTGCAGGGTGTGCTGCGCGACGGCTGTGATGCGGCGGCACTGGCTGCGCTCCCGTGCCAGACCGTGAACACGACGGCTGCTGCGACGATTGGCGAGCTGTGTGCGTCGCTCAGCCCCGCTGGGGCTACTGCTGAGACGGCGCCGGCTGAGGCGAAGCCGCTGTACCTGTTTGCTGTGCGCAAGGTCTCTGACGTGGCGACGGCGACGACCGAGGAGGAGGCGAACGGCCTAATTCCCATCCCGGCTTCCATGACCATCAGAGATGTACTGTGCTGCCCTGGCATTGTTACATTTGTCGATGACGCCGACGAAGTCAACCTCCTTCTATTGTACTCCCCCGACGCGACTCTTGGCAATGACATGATGGGCCTATGCTGTATTGTCGCACTGATCGCTGCGTGCTGCGCCTGCTGTGTCGGCCTCTGCTGCTGTGGCGCGGCAGCTATGAAGGGCGACAAGCAGAAGCCTACCCAGTCAAATAACTACAATACCAACAACGGCGGTCGGTACAACCAAAATCAGGGAAACAACAACAATTACGGCAACACCAATAACAACTACATGGCTGACCCCAACTACGGAACCAAGCCGACAAACAACTATGGATTGCCACCCAACCAGGGCCCACAAGGTCAGCCGGGGCAACAGTACCAAAACAATGGCTATACAAACAACAACAACAACTACGGCTACCAGCAGCAGCCGACGACTGGGCAGACTGGCAATCCGCTGCAGCCCGCACCTTTGTAGAGACGATGAAAAGAAGCACCAGCGACGCACGAAACGGAACAACGCGCATTGGCCCAACGCACACTTGTTGATGAGAAAACCACTCTAAGGAATATACCAAGTCAACGCTTTTTTTTTTTTCAAATGATCTTTCTGTTGTCGCTCCTCTGATTCCGCATCATCAATTTTCATGCCCCTTTGTGAAGTGGACGCACACGCCAAAGGAATCCGATTCATTCGCTCATTTCACCGTTCATTCTCTGAAGTATTCCTCTTATTTCTTTTTCCCATCGTCTTCATACCCTGCTCCACGATCTGATGCCACTTCCGGTGAAACACACTTGTTCACAGGCTCTTTTTTCCTGACCTCGTGTTCTCTCCACTCTTTGCTCTCCTTTTGGTAGGCATTCTGTTTCTTATCTTTTCTTTTTGGGTTCGCAATGTCCTGGACACGTGTCCGCATACCCAGAACGTTTTTTTTTTTTCTCCATTCGTCGTTCGTTTGAAAAGACTGCCGTTTGCGAGTGTGACCGATGCTATGCCCTCAAATGCACACCCAGAGGAGTTACAGAACACACTGAGCCGCGCTGCGCGGAAGGCTGACCGCAGAGTGGTAATCCCATCCTCCGTGGTGAGGACGGGCTGTTCTTGACGCGTGTTCCGTGAGCGAACACCACTTCCGTTTCTGCAACCTCCTCTTATCCTCACACGCCCCTGTCTTTGATCTTTCCTTCCTGGTCAATTCTTTCATTTTGATTTCCCATGTGCGTGAGCTCACTTGCTATTACGAGCTCTCCTCTGTATTACGATCCAGCTAAGCTCACCTACCGCACTAGCGCTACCTTTTTTCCATCGCCCATCGATCTCTTGACGTCGTCATCATGGGTCAGTCCGCTTCGATCGAAACACCCTCTACCGTGTCGCAGCCGCAGCTGTCGAACGTGCTGCCGAGTGACGGTGCGGCGAGCATGCGTGTGCAGTGCCTTGAGATTTCGAACGGCACGTTGGAGAAGCTGCAGGGTGTGCTGCGCGACGGCTGTGATGCGGCGGCACTGGCTGCGCTCCCGTGCCAGACCGTGAACACGACGGCTGCTGCGACGATTGGCGAGCTGTGTGCGTCGCTCAGCCCCGCTGGGGCTACTGCTGAGACGGCGCCGGTTGAGGCGAAGCCGCTGTACCTGTTTGCCGTGCGCAAGGTCTCTGACGTGGCGACGGCGACGACCGAGGAGGAGGCGAACGGACTTGTGCCTCTCCCCCAGGACATCAGCCTGGCTCAGCTTGTGCAGATGAACGAGTGTTTTACGTTCACCTCCGAGGACGACGTGACCAACGTGCTGGTGTTGTACACATCGGAGGACATGTTCGGCATGGATGGTGAGGCGTGCTGCCTCGTGGCGTGCTGCGCTGCGATTTGTGCCTGCTGCGCCGGCATCCTCTGCTGCTGCTGTGCCTAAGCCGGTGTACGCTACCTAACGGTGAAGAAGTAAAACCGATGTGAGGAGTGCGGAGCTGCGGTCATCACGCTCCCCCTATCTCGGTACGTATGCCTCAAACCGGACTCATCTTTTTTTTTCTTTTCGTTTCTTGCTTCACTTTTTTCTCGACTTTCTCCGTTTCTTCTTCCTTGACCCCTCTGTACAGGCCAGTGCCTTTTCTTATTGTGAGCGCGGAGAGGTTGGCCTACTCACTGCTTCCAGCAATGCGCTCTCTTCTCCCTCTCGTGTCGCTGTTCGCTGAGTACCTGCAGTCGTACGAGTAGTGCAACAGACACAACTGAAAAAAACGGCAACGATGCCGCTCGGATCGCACATCGCCGCTCGCACTGGTAGAAACACTGTGATGCGATCGAAGGCACGTAGTTGTGTCTTACGAGTGGCAGTCACGTGACTGCTTGTGTAAATAATAAAAATAAAGCTTAGTTTTCTTTTTCTCTCTTGATTTTTTTTTTGACTTCAGATGCTCACCGTTTGCTCGATGTTGGTGGCTGTCATCTTGCGGGGCTGGCTTCCTCGGCCCTGGTGCCCGCTGCTGCAGAAGCTGGCTTTGCCTCGGCTGGTGGGTGCGAACAATGCCTCGCTTCCACACCGTCCGTATCCTCTTGCCATGCTTCACATCCACGCGACATCAACGACAACAGACAACTCTACGACGAGCAAACTTGACTGCGAGTGATTCCCTTTCCTCATTCTCTTCTCTCTCTCTCTATTTTTGTGTCTGTCTTTCTGTCTGCCGTGAAGTGACATATCTCTACCATGCGAGTGAGAGAAGACAACATACAGCAGCGGTGGAGAAATAGGAATACACACACACCCGCACACGCTTCAAGACGTGTGACACTCTTTTGCCCCTGCTGTCACTCTCGTCGTGGCCGTCTTGACACGCTGATGAAAAAAAGAACGGCATCTGAGGGTGATTGGTGGTGCTCGCAGAGAGCCTCAACTCTGACTCGCATGTCGCCTTTCTGCACGCAATGCGATCTGGTCGAATTCCTCCGTCTAGCTGATACAACCCGCTCAACCCCCCCTCTCCCCACATCTGCCCTTTCCTGTCTCCCTTCTCAGTGTACTCGCTGGACAGCAAGCACTTTCTCTCACCCTCTCAGCCACCCACCGCACTAGCGCTACCTTTTCCCATCGCCCATCGATCTCTTGACGTCGTCATCATGGGTCAGTCCGCTTCGATCGAAACACCCTCTACCGTGTCGCAGCCGCAGCTGTCGAACGTGCTGCCGAGTGACGGTGCGGCGAGCATGCGTGTGCAGTGCCTTGAGATTTCGAACGGCACGTTGGAGAAGCTGCAGGGTGTGCTGCGCGACGGCTGTGATGCGGCGGCACTGGCTGCGCTCCCGTGCCAGACCGTGAACACGACGGCTGCTGCGACGATTGGCGAGCTGTGTGCGTCGCTCAGCCCCGCTGGGGCTACTGCTGAGACGGCGCCGGCTGAGGCGAAGCCGCTGTACCTGTTTGCTGTGCGCAAGGTCTCTGACGTGGCGACGGCGACGACCGAGGAGGAGGCGAACGGCCTAATTCCCATCCCGGCTTCCATGACCATCAGAGATGTACTGTGCTGCCCTGGCATTGTTACATTTGTCGATGACGCCGACGAAGTCAACCTCCTTCTATTGTACTCCCCCGACGCGACTCTTGGCAATGACATGATGGGCATGTGCTGTATTGTCGCACTGATCGCTGCGTGCTGCGCCTGCTGTGTCGGCCTCCTCTGCTGCTGCTGCAACAAGGGCAAGGACGAGAACAACAACAACAACAACAACAACAACAACCAGAACTACAGCCCGAACTACAACAACAACCCGAACAACAACCCGAACTACAATCCGAACTATAATCCGAACTACAACCCAAACTACAACCCAAACTACAACCCAAACTACAACCCGAACTACAATAACAACCAGAACCCCATTGGTCAGTACTAGGACGGCATTTGGCCATGTAGGTCAACTGAGAGCCTGGTTCTGATTGCCTGAGTGGTATAAAACCCCCTTTTTTTCGTTTCCTTCCTTTCTTTTGTTTAAGCTTTCATGACCCTCTCTTTTTCTCATTTTTCATACTTCCATTCTTTGTTTTTCTCCCACTGATATCCAGTCTGTCGTTTCGTATATTTTCCGATACCCCCTTTTTTTTTTCTACCCGCGCCGCACAGAAATGTCACCGGCGGTCACTGCGTTTGCCTATGGCGACGTACGGGACACGGTTGCACTGTTGCGCGCAAAGGCGGGCTCTTAGTGGTACAAGCATCACGTGGCAGCCAATATATATGTACTCACAAGTGCTTCATCCGCGTTCATGTAGGTGCGGTGCACTTTTTTCCCCTCATTTGGTTCTTCTCCCTCGTTCACCTTCTTATTCTCTTTTTCATTGGACGCTTGGATCGCTCGCTTGCTCATTTTTTTTTTTCCCTTTCTTAGCCGTCAGTCGACCACTTCGTGAGTGTTCGTTGTCTCTCACTCGCTTTCCCTCGGCTTGGAGCCATCCACCGACGCGCAACGTATTCAGTGGATTTTTGAATACAGACGATGATATTGGCGATGACTACGGTGAAAAAAGAAAACAAAGAAAATGGGAGACACAAGAAAGGGAGAAAACGCGATTAGGTACAAACGCGTCAATCTTGTGTGTCACTCCACAAAACAGCCATCCAAAGATGTGCTCTCTTTGTTTTTACGCTATATAGTAGTGGTCGGTAACGAAGAGAAGAGGTGGCTACCACACTGTGGAATGCAAAGAGATGACAAAATAAGAGGAGACCGCTTGAAAAGGTCCCCGCACGTGCGAAGACGTGCACCATGTACGATGACGATTATCCTCCTCTTTCAACTTGTCTGCTTTAACGTGAAAACAAAAGTTCATCAAGACGTTAGGGGAGAGAGAGAGAGTGAAGGAAATGCATCCATCACTCTCGCTCACTTGCTGTCTGGCGCAATCACCACCCAAGTGGGCGGACGAATCTTTGTGTGCGACGATGCTCGCACGGTACATTCATTGGGTTGCTGCACACGCTCGTGAACAATCAGTATGAATGCTCCTCTCATCTGCGTGCTGTGTTAAAAACGCCTCACCAATCCGTACGGTCACCTCTGTTCCCCTTTGCGCTCTGACGCACATCACCACTTCTCCTTTTTTTTTTCTCCCGTTTTTCTCATTTCAGTAACGCATCCGGAGTGCCCTGCGCAGTGTCCAGCTCAACTCGACAAGCTCTTCTCCCTCTCACCATGGTGTAAACCACGCGTTTTTCCTTGACTTCCATCAATCCCACCAACACGCTCTGTGCGCCGTCGATTGCATCCTGATATATTATTCATACCACACGCGATACACACTGACACACATGCGCGCGCCGCACAACACCGGCAGCGATCTGGAGGTCGCTGATGACGGGCATCCCGTCAAGATGGCCGCTCCTCTGGTGGAGGTTGAGCGACTCAGCGACGATGCCAACTCGCAGCCGCAGGAGGATGCGGGCGGCCTGTTCACGGTGGCGAACTTCAAGATTGCGCTGCCCAACATCATCATTCCCTCGCTCTATGGCTACGACATTGGCGTCGTCGGTGTCTACGCGACCCTCTACTCATTCGCGACGAACTGCGAGCTCTACCAGGCTCAGCGCAGCTGCGAAACGCTGTCCGCGGCGCAGTGCACGTGGGCGTACCACCCTGGATCTGAGGCGGCGTCTTCCAGTGAGCGGACCGCAGCACGTGCAACTCAAAGTACAGCACAGAGACGACACGCTCGGCTGATGCAGCGTGTGTTTGGAGCGACGGTGCCAATGCGTGCGGCAGCCAGGTCGGCTGCAAGTCCATCATGAGTGGCCTCTTCGCGCGCTCCATGATTATTGGCGCCATGATCGGCTCGTTCGGCGCCGGGGACTTGACGGAAAAGCTGAACTACCGGCTGAGCTTTCTTGTGATTGGCATCATCAGCACAGTGGCCTCGGTCCTGACGCACGTGTCAACCGGGATATTCGAGTACTGGCTGCTCTTCGTGGCCCGCATCATTCTGGGTTTTGCGATGGGCTGGCAGGCAGTCGTTGCACCGGCGTACGTTTCGATCTTCTCGCCTGCGAAACACCAAAAAACGCTCGGCGCCCTCTTCCAGGTGTTCACGGCGTTTAGCTGTTTTGTTGGCGCCGTGATCGGCATCTGCCTCGGCCACACGATCCAGTACGGTGCCGACAAGGACGCGAACGTCATGGGACGGATGCAGGGCCCGGTGGCTCTCACAACGCTTCTCTCGATAATGGTTATGGGCCTCTTCTTCACCACCAAGAATGTCTCTGCAGCCAGCAGTGCCCTGAGCGAAGAGGAGCTGTCGCCAACGGTGGCTGCTGACAGCACCGACTCTCGCAAATAGGTGGTGAAGCACACTACGGCCGATGCCGCACCTGTCGCGACGCCAGAGCGCCCCTACTTGGCGTGTGGTGCCGGCTTCCTCGTGCTCATGGGCCTCATGATGGCGTGCACGCTGCGGCTGACAGGCATCAATGCTATGATGAACTACGCGCCGACCATCATGCGCAACCTGAGTCTCGATCCGTTGGTCGGCAACGTCATTGTGATGGCGTGGAACTCCCTAACGGTGTTTGGCGTTATTCCACTCACGCGCTGGTTTTCACTTCACAAGCTCTTCCTGACCACGACGCTTAGTGGCATCGTGGCGTGTTTGTTCCTCACCGGCATCCCTGTGTACCCTGGCGTCACCAAGAACCGTGCTTCTTTGTTCTCGCGGGCGACCTCTTCCCTCAATCGTTCCGTCACATTGGCGCGTCTCTGACCGTCATGTTGCAGTTCATCTTCAACGTGATCATTAACATCTGCTATCCCATCGCAACTGAGGGTATCTCCGGCGGACCATCCGGCAACCCTGACAAGGGTCAGGCCATCGCCTTCATCTTTTTCGGCTGCATTGGGCTCGTGACGGTCGCCATCGAGTTCTTCTTCTTGAATCCGTGGGATGAGCTTTCGGCGAAGAACGAGGCGAACAACATTGAGTCGCAGCGGGGACAGGTCGACGACTCTGACAACGCAGTGGCGTACAAGCGTGAAGCTTAGCTGGACTGGGCTGTGAGGGGGTGCCTGCCCACATAACCACGCTGCCGGCGTTATGGCTCACAGACACACGTGCGGGTGGGAGTCCTCTGTTGTTCCCTCTCCATTTTTTCTGCCTTGCTCTTCTCACACGTTGCCGGATCACCTTTCGCGCTGACGGGCCCACAGCGACACGCGTGACGCGTGGCAGACTCACACAAAGTTGTTGTTCTCGGTGCGTAAGTGCCGACTCGCTTTCTGCTTCTGTGTAGCACTGTGTGTACCCGTGCCTGTGTGAGAGAGTGAGTGAGTGAGTGAGACGAAGAAAGGAAGGTACCGTACAGTCGTGTTTTCTCGTTTTGTTTCTCTCCTCTTTGCACCTCTTTTTACTTTTGCATGTCTTTCTTTCCTTTATCCGCTACCTTCGTTAGTCTGCGCGCTTGTCGTGGTAATCACGATTCACGTGCCATCGCTTCGCACACACGGCATATCCCATCTCTTCGGCGCGTTCTCCCTCTCTGTGTGTGTGTCTGTGTGTTCGCTGTGTGTACAGTCTGTTTCCCATCACTACGTACGCACAGCTTCCCCCCTACGGAAAAGGACGACGCCGAGGGATGCCTGTGTGTGTCGCACCGCTTGTGTGCGCCAAGGAGATGAAGGTATGTGGCATATTTCGAGAGTTCTCGTTCGTTCTTCGTCCTCATTTGTTCTCCCGGTAATGGGGGTTAGATGAGACCAATCGCTCGTTCCAAAAAACAACAACAACAACAACAAGCACACTATTGCTTGGAACAAAAAAAAATACCATTTCTATTTAGTTTCATTCTATGTGTCGTTTGTCCTTTCGTTTTTTTTTTTTAGTTCTATTCCCAGATATTTTTTTTCTTTCCTTGGTTATTCCTCTTGTTTATTTCTTCCACCATTTATTCCTTGCCCTTCCCCTCTTTTTCCTTTCCTTTCCTTCCGTACGACCTCTGGTCAAACAGGATCCTCGTGTCGGTCAAAACAACACCAACAACAGCATCGCGCCCTTCACCTGTGTTTCGGTTTACGCCTGTCTCCCACGTTGGCTTCCGCACTGCCGACTGCAGATACCCCTTCAACTGCTCATCACTGTGCTTCGCGTCTCTTCCATTCTCCTTCCTTTCCCATGGCCCATCCCTCGACCTGTAGTTCTTGTCTCCGCTCGCTCAACAGCAACAACACAAACAGGCTTCCCAGCAGGTGATTAACTTTTTTTTCCTTTTCGTGCTCCCGAACCTTCCGCATCAAAATCAAACAGACCTCGCGCCCTTACCAGTCCCAACACCCGCTTCCGTTTCGAGAGCAAAGAAAGTTAAAAGGAAAAAATGGCGACCTATCTTAACATCATTTGCCTTATGATTGAGTTCATTGTCCTCCTCTTCACTGTCTTCTCCGTCGGTTGGGATGTCCTCCGACTGAAGGGCAGCCTCTACGATTCGTTTGGGTGCCCCATCGCCGAGGTTTTCCTCGGCAGTACCAAGAGTATCGACTGTGACCGGCTCTGCTTTAGCATGTGGGGCGCGAAGAGGTGCGGCCCGCACAAGCGCAACCCTGCCGGTGCAAAAATGTGGGGTTTCCCAGCGAAGAAGGTCAAGCAAATGGCCACCTGCGCGGGCGCGTTCGACATCATCTCGTCCGTGGTGGTGCTTGTGGCGTTCGTGATGAACATCCTGCTGGTGTGCCGCTGCACGTCCGCTTGGGCGGTTGTCTCCTTGTACGTGATCGCTGTCATCACCATTATCATCGCCATTGGCTGCCTGCTCGGCATCTACTACTTCAACGCGGCCGAGTCTCTTGGTCCCACTCTGGCGATGCTGAGCCCCAGTTTCGCGAACCGCGACACCATCCGTCTGAAGGAGCTCTTCCACCTGTACTCCTCCGCCGCCCTCATCGTGACCGGCTGGTGCCTCCAGGTGATCAACCTGATCCTCATGATCATCAACGCCTGCTGCTGTTCCGTCACCCCCAGCAAGGCTGAGCCGCACTCGCCCACGAGAGGCGAGCTTTAAGAAAAAAAGACCGCGTCAACATTGACTTGGAGCAGTCCACAACATCCCCACGCATCTTTCGTAAGATGAGCAAAGACGAATAAAGTTCGTCCAAAACTGACAGTGGAGGTGAGTCTGTTCATCTTCGCAGTTCGTGTGGTGTCGTGTGGTTGTGCGTGAGTGTAGTGATGTCTTGTCACCCCTTTTCCGCATCAAAAATTATGTCCCACTTGGGAAACCGCGACAAGTCACACTACCTCATCCCCTTGTCAAAAATAACGTGATCCAAGTCAATCCCCTAACAAGACAGCCAAAATGAGCAACAGCGGGGAAAAAAAAACTGACACACACTTATCATATTCCGTACAATGATATTGTACTACATATGCACAAAATTGTTTCCCCTTTCCCCCTTTTTTTTTTGAAACCAGCTACCTTTTCTCAGTAGAAAAAACACCTCTTTCTTTTGTTTTCTTTTTCTTATCTCGCTCTGTGAGGACGCATGCAATCATTCTTCCAGCTAAGCGTTATTTTGGAAGCAGTTTTTCTGTGCACGTTGTCCTGCGCACAGCGATGGAGGCGAAAGAGGTGTTGGAGGACACAGCTTTGTTTCCCCACCCTCTGTTCTCTCGCCGCATGGGTTCCTTCGATTCTGATTTTTCTTCGTTTTCTTTCTGTCTCTTTTCGCTTCCTGATCCACGCCAAGAGAGAAAAAAACCTCATGTGCAGCCATAGTTCGTTTTTCTTTGTCCCCATCGTTTTCGTTTTCGTTTTCGTTTTCTTTCTCTTCTCTGACTTACTTTTCCCCCTATGGATGCCTCTTTGCCCATTTTGTTTGTGACTAGCTTGGCGCATAGCATCATTACCAGATGAATAAACAACTACTCTGCCACTGAAAAGCTCATGCACGCGCACGGATCTTTGTTTTCTTTTTCTTCCTTTCGTTTTCCAGATCAGTAAAAGAACAAAAACACGAGCGAAAAGAGCACGTGTTCCTGGATGCGCCTCCACAGCGGTGTACATCAAATATGTCTGCGCACGCGCGCTCCCCAGTCGTGTCGACTTGCGCGAGCGGCAGAGCGAAGGCAAAGACACATTTTGATTCCGCTGTGCAGAGCGTAGAACACAAACGAACATCATCCGATAAAAAAAAAAAAACACAAGCAGAGAAATAGAGAATAGAGTCGTGTGACGCGATCAGTAGAGCGCGACAGTACAAACTTGC
This sequence comes from Wallacemonas rigidus, assembly GCA_030849045.1. Taxonomy (NCBI): domain Eukaryota; phylum Euglenozoa; class Kinetoplastea; order Trypanosomatida; family Trypanosomatidae; genus Wallacemonas; species Wallacemonas rigidus. The sequence continues at coordinate 183,162 of JASAOL010000569.1, forward strand.
CTTTCTCGCGTCGCGCTTTGCGTCGCAAACGAGTCACATGGGTAGAGGGGTTCACACGGGTCGTCAAGACGAGCGCGTAGCGGTAGAGGCGAGAACTCACCAAAGTCTCGCCACACAACACCAGAAGGCACGCGTGGGGACGCGCTGATGCTCACACTTCCCAAAGCGTCGCACCTCTACCAGCGCGTGAGCACGCCCCTGTTCACATTTCGCACGTCTTTATGGCTTCCGGGAGAGCAGTGGCACTCTCCTTTGTTTTTGTTGTTGAGTCACACTGATTATGGCTGTTCTTCTGCATACCTACCTGTGGTATCACTCGCAGCACTCTCACTTGGCATGACTCGCCCAGCGCTTCACCCAACGGACCTGCCTTCGTTTTCTGCAACACAGCTGTCCGCTCCCTTTTCAGAGCTCACCAGTTTCACCTGTCTCGCTCGTCGCGGTTCGGCTGGCGGCGATGCGGCTGGAAAACGACATGCCAGACGGTTGCGTGGGTTGTGCAGACTGTCGTCCTGTGCCTTCTCTGAACGGGCCCGGCTTCCGTCCGCTTCGTGTGCGGCTTCACGCTGTGTGCCATTCATGGCTTCCGGCGCAGTGCGGTGAGGATCGGGGCGCTTCTGTGTTTTCTTCTCTGTTGGCCTCGTTTTCGTTCCCGGCTCTCCCCTGCTTTCCTTTCCACTCCGCCTCAGTCCTCTTTCTCCCTCTACCCCTACGGCCTGGTGGGCGGGCTCTGAGTCCTCGGCGTGCCGGGTGCCCGAGCGCTCACGGCGCTTTTCGGTGGCCGCGGGGGCAGGGCGTGGCCTGGGGCTGGGGTAAGGGCAACGGGCAGCAGGATGGGAAGTAGCGGAACCCGCAAAGCAAAACGATACAAGAAAGAAGAAAGAAACGCACGCCAGGATAGAAACAACCACGGCCGCACCTTGCGCAAGAAATGGACATTGACCGAGAATAAACACGGAACAGGGCTTCCTGACGAANTTGAGTCCTCGGCGTGCCGGGTGCCCGAGCGCTCACGGCGCATTCCGGTGGCCGCGGGGCCAGGGCGGGGCCTGGGGCTGGGGCAAGGGCGACGGGCAGAGGGCCGCCGGAGAAAACGGGAGGGGAAACAGCGGAACCCGGAAAGCAAAACGATACAAGAAAGAAGAAAGAAACGCACGCCAGGATAGAAACAACCACGGCCGCACCTTGCGCAAGAAATGGACATTGAGCGAGAATAAACACGGAACAGGGCTTCCTGGCGAACACAGATCGTCGGAAATCATTCCGCACGCACCGTCGTCCGAAAACGAAATAAATCATCATTTCAATCAATTTCGGTGTTACCGAGACCAAACGCGAGTGATAAACGGTGACAGATGCTGGTGTGAGTCAACGTGACGAGAGAGTGCTACGACACGATGAGA